>JANBPO010004458.1:6236501-6446209 GCA_024336825.1 Amorphophallus titanum | reverse complement strand
GCTTCAGCTGCCCTTCAGCGGCACACACAGTTGAAGCCCTTCAGCGGCACGCCTGCAAGTGATCCCTTCAACGGCACACCCGTTGGTGCTTCAACGGCACGCCAGGCAAGCCCCCCAACGGCACGCCCCTATCGCCCCTTCAACGGCACGCTTCAGCTGCCCTTCAGCGGCACACACAGTTGAAGCCCTTCAGCGGCACGCCTGCAAGTGATCCCTTCAACGGCACGCCCTCAGCCCTTCAACGGCACGCCCTCAGCAGGCTCCAACGGCACACCCTCTGCTTCAAAGCTCCAGCGGCACGGCCCTAACCCCTCCGACACGGAAGATCCAGCGCCACCCTACGCGGATCTTTAGCGCGTACTGCTCATCGCCAGCGGAGCGGACGAGAACGGGGTTGTCGACGGTTCCTATTCCACAATCAGTCTCCCATCCCGTCGTTCCATATCATCGTAGGTGGTCCCATACCGAGGCGCGAGGCATCGAGAGGTCGCATGTCGAAGATATCAACTCCCTCCATCTTGCCGAGAATTTCGAGACGCTCCAGACCGGTGGACTGCTCGAGGTCGGTGGGAACGGTGCCAGAGATATTGACGGGATCGTTCTGGCGAGTCTTTTCGAAGTCGACGAAGAAGAAGGTCTTCTGTTTCTTGATCGGACCGCCGAGCGAGAAGCCGTATTGATCGCGGACGTGATCGGGCTTGGGGATGCCGCCGGCGTTGTCGAAGAAGTCGTTGGCGTCGAGAGCGGAGCGCTGACCATACCACCAGCCGCTGCCATGAAAGTTGTTGGTGCCTTCCTTGAGGACGATGTTGACGACGGTGCCGCCGTTGTTGCCATATTCGGAGGAGAAGCTGTTGTTCTCGACCTTGACACCCTGAGCCGTCACCCAGTTCTGCGCGCTGGCAATGATGCCGTCGATCGTCGTCTGGGTCGCGAACTCGCCACCGACATAGCCGTTGGAATCGATCACCTCGACCGGCACGATATTGCCGCCTGGCGCCACGCCGACGACGCCCGTCCCCGAATCGGCCGCCGCCATGATGCCGGCGACGAAGGTGCCGTGACCGTTGTCGTCGTAGGAGCCGGCCGCCGCGAAGGTCTGGCTGGTGAAGGCGTCGTAGCCGCTCTGGAGCCGGCCGGAAAAGGCCGAGATGTCGGCAACACCGCTGTCGATGATCGCCGCGGTTTCGCCCGTGCCGATATAGCCGGCATGGATGGCGCCCAGCGCATCGATGCCGCCGCTGCCGTCATGCAGCCAGAAGGAGGTCGTCTCGGCCGCGTTCTGGGGCGTCGAGACCAGGCTCGCCGTATTGCTGGCACCGGTCGACGGCGCCGCACCGCCCCCTCCATCACCGCCACCGCCGCCGCAATCCGTGAGGGCGATGAGACAAATACCGGAAAGCAGCAGGGCCGGTCGCGGAAGGTGCATGGCGGTATCCGATTTTCGGAAGCGGCGGCGGATATTTTAAATCAACCTAAGCCTGAATTATAAGATCCTCCTCCGCAAGAGTTTCGGCAACGCAATACCGCAATCGGCCTGGCGCTATTGCTGTGCCGCCTTGCCGAAGGCGGCCTGCTGCGCCGGCGTCGCCTCCTTCTGGTGCTGCGCCTTCCACTGGTCGTAGGGCATGCCGTAGACGGTTTCGCGGGCCGCGGCGTCGCTGAGCGCGATGCCCTTCGCCTCGGCGGCCTCGCGATACCAGCGCGACAGACAGTTGCGGCAGAAGCCGGCAAGATTCATCATGTCGATATTCTGCACGTGCAGCGGCCGGTGCGCTTCGTCGTGGTTGCCGGGGACACCTGCGAGGGTGATCCGTTCGGCGATGGGCGCGAACGCCTTGACCTGTTCGAACACGAGCCGCCGGTATGCGCGGACCTGTTCGGTGGTTGTCATCGGTGTGCGCCAGGAGTTCGATCCGCCCTGGGAGACGAATCCTTCGATGCAGTCGCCGAGGTGGGCGAGGATGACGTGGCTGGACTTGTGGCGCTTGAACTCGCGGACGGATGCTTTGATGCCGTCGATGAATCGTTGCGCGGTTCCTTCGAATCCGTCGCCGTCCATCTTGCCGATCTGCAAGTCTCCGAGCGCGACGACGAAGGCCGGAGATGTGTCGGTTCCGCCACTTTCGCGAATGTTGCGGTTCCCCGACACGCGCCGCTTGGCGGCTTTCACGAGAGCGTCTAGGTCGGCCTCTGTGCCGAGTGAACGGTCGGCGATCGTGAATCGGCAGTAGACCATCGGTGAGGCCGGGTCGCCCCAGTAGCGGACCTGTGCGAGCTGCACGGCGCGGTCGTCGGGGATCGTGAGGCCGGTGACGCGGGCGATCTCGTCGCGCCACTTGGCTTCGTCCTCGGGGATCTGCGCCAGGTTCAGCGTGACCTCGCGGGGCTGGCCGCCGTCGTACTTGACGCCCTGCTCGTAGCCCTTCGGCTCACGGGGACGCATGATCGGGGGTGCCGTCGGCGTCGAGATCAGGTCGGAGACGCTCATCGGAGCTTGTCCCGTGCCGAGCAGCGACCCCGCGCGTGCCGTGACAGCGTGTTGCCCGCGATGATGAGCGGCGTGTCCGGGTCGGCTGCGAGTGCGTCGGAGAGCTCGCTGTACCGCCACGTCCGATCGGCCAGTAGCGCACGGAGCGCGTCGGCCTCTTTCGGTGGCAGTGTTGCGAGAGCGTCACACACGGAGCACGGTGGCCCCTTGGTGACGGCGGTGGACGGACCTGTTTTTGCGATGCCGGCGATTGCCATGCGGTGTCCCTTGCTCGGCAGGAGGCTTCGGCGTCCTGCGGAATGGGGTGACCGAAGTGCCTCAAACGCACTTCGGGTGGGGGTGTCGGTTTCCGCGCATCTCGACCCGGTGTCCTCGTTGGTTGCGCGCGATCGGTGGGGGAACGACAAAACCACCCGGTCCCGCAAAAGGGATGGGTGGTTACAGGTCAAAATTACACCATCGAGAATCTCGACGTCAAGAATCTTGACGCAGCGTGTCGGTCAGCGCCACTCGCTCCGGTAGTCCGGGTGGTCGGCATAGACGGCCGCGAGCGCGCGGACGGCCAGGTCGAGGCCGAACCCGAGCTCATGGTCGACCCCCGGGCTTACGTCGGCAGCCTCATAGGCGCGGGCGATCCGCCGCTTCGCCTCGCACTCGATCAGGCGGCGGACCTACTACCGCATCGTCAACCAGGAGACGGCCCGGCGGCTCGGTGGTCTCCACTCGGCGCCGCTCCTGCTCCATTCGGTCGATTTCGCGCCGGTCGAGGAAATGCAGCGCGCCGGCGACTGGGCCGGACTCGGTGAAATGCTCGCCGCCAGCGCCATGGGCCTCGCCGCCAACGGTGCCGGGCTGATCGGGCTCACCACCAACACCATGCACATCGTCGCCAACCGCATCACGCGCGATCTCGGCGTCCCCTTCGTCCATATCGCCGACCCGACCGTCGCGGCGCTCACGACGACGGTCGCGGTCGTGTCCGTCAACGGCACCCCGGCCACGTCCGCGACGCCGGTGAAGCCGGGTGATGTCATCGAGTACGCCGTCACCGTCAGCAACACCGGCGCCCTGGAGTACACCCGCAACGGCGAATTCCAGGTCAATGCCGATGGCGACGTCGTAACCTCCGGTGGCCAGTACCTGCAGGTGTATCCGCCGCTCAGCAACGGCACCTACAATACCGGCACCCTGAGCAACCTCAACGTCAGCACCGGCATCAGTGCGCCGGCGGCGACCGCCAACGCCAGCATCACGGCCAACCTGCCGGCGGATTCAAGCACTCCGGCGGATGCCGCCAACTTCAGCACCACCGATCCGGACAGCTACAACAACACCACCTCGATGACGGTGTACGACTCTCTCGGCGCCGCCCACACCGCCACGATGTACTTCACCAACGAGGGCGGCGGCACCTGGAACGCCCAGCTCTACATCGACGGCAACTCGGTTGGCACCCCGCAGACGCTGACCTACTCCTCCAGCGGCGCGCTGACCTCACCCACCAACGGCATCCTGAACTTCGGCAGCTACACCCCGAGCACGGGTGCCAATGCCATGGACATCAACTTCAACATGTCCAACACCACCCAGTACGGCAGCACCTTCGACGTCACGGCGGAAAGCCAGGACGGCTACACGACGGGGCAGCTGACCGGCATCAGCATTGACAGCTCCGGCGTGGTCCAGGCGCAGTACACCAACGGCGAGACCACCGATCTGGGCCAGGTGGCCATGGCCAACTTCTCCAACCCCCAGGGTCTGCAGCAGATGGGCAGCGAGACCTACAGCGCCACCAACGCCTCCGGCGCGCCGGTCATGGGCGTCGCCACCACCTCCGGCTTCGGCAGCATCGAGGACGGCTCGGTGGAGGAATCCAACGTGGACACCACCACTTCGCTGGTCGACATGATCACCCAGGAACGCGCCTTCCAGGCCAACTCCCAGATGATCCAGACCGACAACCAGATCACCCAGAGCATCATCCAGATCGGCAGCAGCGGCTGAGGCAACGGCCTGCACTGCACTGACAGGATCGCGGAACACGGACCATGGACAAGCTGCTGTACGACGCAATGAACACCAAGAGCTTCGCCCTCAACGTCTATGACCCCGACGCTCCAACCGGCAGCGGCTTCTGGCATTGGGTGCTGTTCAACATGTCCCCTGATACGACTCCGCTCGCCAAGGGCGCCGGCGATCCAAAGAGCGACGCGGCGCCGAAGGGCGCGATCGAGGGACTCAACACAGCATCCGGTGAAGCGAACAAGGTCACCGGAGTGCTCGGCGACCTGGGTCGGATAGGTGCGTCCGCTGTCGCTGCGGTGGCTACCGCAGCGGTGGCCGCAGCCGGCGCGTTGACAGCAGCAACAATCTCGGCCGGCAAGTATGCCGACGAGATCCTGGAGGCTGCTACCAACACCAACCTGGGCACGGAGGAGCTGCAGGCCTACAAGTACGCGGCCGAGCAGATCGACGTTTCCTTCGAGACCTTCGTCGCATCGCAGGGCAAGTTCACGAAATCGATGCAGAGTGCCACGGCGGGGACTGGTCCCGCTGCGGAGGCCTTCACGGCCCTGGGGCTGTCGGTAACCGACTCTGCCGGGAACCTCGTCGACTCGGAGCAGCTGTACTGGCAGGCGATCGATGCGCTCGGTGCAGTGACGAACGAGACGGAGCGGACCGCTCTTGCGCAGCAGATCTTCGGGCGCGGTGGTGCGGAGATGAACTCGATCATCGCACAGGGGTCTGCCGGCTTCGCTGAGCTCACCGCGCAAGCGCGCGCCAACGGTGCAATCCTCGGCGGTGAGCAACTTGAACGCCTCGGAGCGTTCGACGACAAGATGCAGGCGCTCACCTCCACCGTTGATGCGGCGAAGAACGCCCTGGGCTTGACGCTGCTGCCGGTGCTCGACCAGCTGGCCGGAGAGGGCGGGTCCGCGCTGGGAGAGTTCTCCGCTGCACTGCTTGAGGCTGACGGCAACGCAGAGAAGATCGGCCCGGCCTTTGTCACGCTCGGAACGAAGGTCGCCGGTGCGCTGACGACAGCCATCCCCAAGATTTTGGAGGTCGGCTCTTCACTTGTGTCTGGCCTGATTTCCGGCATCATCGCGCAGGCTCCGACTCTGATTCAAACTGCAATTCCTTTGGTCGTCTCCTTCGTGACCGGGTTGATCGGAATGCTGCCAGCCCTGCTCGATGCAGGGCTCAAGATCCTCATCGCGCTGGTACAGGGAATCGCATCCGCACTCCCACAGCTCATCCCGGCTGCGGTCGACGCGGTGATCGGTCTGGTCGGGGCACTCGTAGACAACCTTCCCTTGCTCATCGACGCGGGCATTCAGCTCCTCTTGGGGCTGGCCCTGGGGTTGATCGAGGCGATCCCCCAGCTCCTCGAAGCCTTGCCCACGATCATCACGTCCCTCATCACGGGCATCGTCGGAGCGATCCCGCAACTCGTGATGGCCGGTGTGAAGCTACTTGGATTGTCGATAACACCCCGAACAACCGCAATCATGTACGCTTGGGTTGCTTGGATATCTAGATTGTTACTTACCACCGCTGTTGAATAGAACTGCGGAATACTAAGTTGTAGCGCGGGAACGTTGTAGACCGCTAGGGTATTTCCCTGGCTCACATTAAGAGGGCCAGACCCTGAAATTACTGAGACAAGATAAGATTGAGGTGCTTGAATTTCAGGGGTTGCTACCATTAGGAAGTCCTGTTAAGTTGAAGCTGTACTAGATCAGCTGCACTGGGTGTCCAAGCTAGACCAGTTTTCGGGTCGACCTCAAACACATCTCGCCAGTACGTTTGACCGACAGTAATTGATCGATCTTGGCCTAGAGCTGTTGCCGGTGTTCCGTCTGGATCGGAGATCAGTCCAGTTTGAAGTGAACCGTCTCCGCCATCAGACTTAGCCGCTCTAACGAAGGTTACAAGAGCCCGAACACTAGTTGTTTCAGGTGGCAGAGAGGACAGACCGCCAACGTACGCAGGTGGAAGGGTGTCGTCAGCGTACAGGAAGATATTGTCATCGGGTGGGATGTTGTCGAGGATTTGATACCCGGTTGAGCCGGTGCTTGGTGTCCAGTTCAAGCTGACGTCCGAAGTGACTGTCTTGTTGCCGCAGATTACGGAGCCTAGGAATGTATTATTTGCAGTTCCTTGGTCATCATAGCACACAAAATCTTTGACGTACATATTGAGACCAATGGTTGCTGGTGTCACCGTAGACGGAAATGTGTCTTGATATGCTAGAGACGCTTGAGCGTACGCAGGAGTACTGATACCGTGAGGAGTTGGACCAAGAACTGTGGTACCCTCGACTCGAACCTCGAAATTAGTTTGGTCAGCAAACATCTCAATGTGGTACCAACCATTAGCCGTGATAGCTGGGGCAGCAGTTACCTCAAGGGTAGCCCCAGCAGAGGTACGAACAGCTAGGGTTCCAGTGCTGCCGACAGACAGGTAAAAGTAGGCTGACGAGGCGTCATTGAGAAACTCCATGAGCCGCATAACGTACACATTGTCCCCAGGTAGTTTCGAGAACCAAAAGCGTCCTGCAATTCCCTGGCCAGTGGTGGCACCAGTGGGATTGGCAATACGAGCCCTAGCTGTGTTACCGGAAGCGAACGCACTAATCTTCAGAACTCGTCCGGGACTGATACCATCTGGATCTGGTTCAATACCAATGTAGAAATTGGTAGACGGGACTGTGTCGGTAAGCGCAGCCCAAATACCGTCGAGCATTTGAGGCTTACTGGTAACGGCGTTTGTTCCGTAGAAGCTAAAATTATCAGCGTGCCAAATAGCCATTCAATATATTTCCTTAATATAGATAGCCCGCTTGGGCTGAAATTGCTTCACGAATTTCTTCTTCGACGGTTATCCGGCCACATTCCGCGCGTGCAACGCGGCGCTCGTGCAAGAAGGAATTTTTTTTCAGCATAGCGCGATGGCTTACGACATGACGTTGGACGCGGGTGTTTATTCGGACGCGGACAAGGCACAGATCGAAAAAACGTTTCGCGCGTATCAGGAAACCATCGAACGCGCGTGCGACTACGGCCCGATCAACCACTGGAACGTCTCGGAAGTTTGCGGCGCGTTTTATTGCGCGCTCGCGCTCGGCGATTTGGCCGAAGCCGAACGCTGGTTTTCCGGTCCGGCGGGAATCTGCGACCAGCTTGGCAAAGGCGTAATGGACGACGGCTGGTGGTATGAATGCGCCATCAGCTACAATAATTGGGTCGCCAGCGAATTCACGCAAGTCGCGCTCGCCTACGCGCCGTTCGGCGTGAATTTTCGCGACCTGAAAGTTCCCGCCGGTTACTCGCCGCAAGTGATGCTCGCGACGGAATTGAGCGGCGGCACAGCGGTCGGCAACACGCCGGAAGAACGGCGCAAACCGTTCGGCATGGAATCAAAAACCTTCGGCCCAAACACGAAACCGTATCGCGACATCAAAATGATGTGGGACAGCCTGCTGCCGTTTCTTGATTACCGCAGTATCATGTTCGGCGTGAACGATTCGACGGAAAACCTCATCAGCGGCGCGCGTGTGGAGATCGGCGCGTCGCCATTCGAGCTGGCGTATTACGTCTATCGCGATCCGGCTTACGCGGCGGTCATCAAAAACGGCGGTGGACAACGCGACTTGCTTTATGGCGTGCCTGAACTGCCGGCAAACACGCCGCAACAATTTCGCGACAGCGCGTTCGCGGATAACGTCGGCCTCGTGATGTTGCGCTCGCAAACGACGAATCGTCCGGTGCGCGAACAGATTCAGGCCGCGTTGCATTATGGCACGCATGGCTGGGCGCATGGGCATTTCGACCGCACGGATTTGATTTCGTTGATGCGCTTCGGCAAAAGTTTTTGGAATCCCGAATCCGTTTTCTGGGGCTACGAGCCGTTCATGTATAAATTTTACTGCCAATGTTCGGTGAACCATAACCTGGTGGTCGTGGACGAAAAAATGCAGAACGCCACGCCCGGCGAACGACTGTTGTTTCATGCCGGCAACGCGATGCAGGCGGCGGTGGTGCAAACCCGGGCGCGCTGGTCGAATCCGCCCTATGGCGGGATGGTCTATGATTATGTGCCGGTGAAAACCTTCGCGGAAAAATGCTGGCGCGAAGGCCGCAGCGTGCCGATCCCGACAAACGCGCCGCGTTATGGTTCACTCACCGGTTTCACCGAGGAAATTTTGCAACGCCGCGCGCTGCTCGTGCTGGACGATTACATCGTCCTCGCGGATTTCGTGAAAGGCACAAACGCGCACGTTTACAGAATGGACTTCCATCCTACCTGGCATTGGTTGTCGCAGACCTACAACCCTTAATATTTCAGGATCTTGCATTTATGGCGAACATAAAGTCAAAGGGTTATATTCTCGAAATTTTGACAAACAATTTTTCGGAAGGAATAGCATGTCATAGCTAATGTGGATGATAAACGGAAAGATCTGTGATATAATAGAGTTTTAGGGATTAAAGAACATGTAGGGACAATATGTCGCTGAATCACTCATGAAATCTAAATATTTCAAAAATTAGGTTAATTGGCGTCTATACAGTCACCACGAATTTAAGAAATAGCATCTACCATATGGACGCTAATTATCAGGAATAGTAGGCATGAACGGATTTGGTGTCAATGACACAGACGCTAATTCTAATTTGCATCGACTAACAGATCACCAATTACAGACATAAACTCGACTTCTCACGGTGACCCATCAGGGCGATCTGTGATGGCTGGGACATCATGTTTCTTCAGAGTGACATGACAATCAATAGTTTCCAAGATTTTGAGGCTATAACCTGCTCGGCTATCTTGAGGGAATCCAAGACTAGTGGATACTTATAGAGACCTTAGAGAGAGAAATTCTAGTCCGACGGAAGGAATATCTGGCAGAGGGTCTTTCAATCTCCAAGAAATAGTGTGTAATCATGAAACAACGTAAAATATGGACTCTATCTTCGGACTTGAGATAGAAGTGACATTAGACCCGCGGTATGGGTCAAAGCCCGATAAAATTGTGAGAGCAAGAAATCACGTCCGTGCAAGTGGGAGTTAATTAAAGCATTCGCGTCCTTTAAAACAGGCGTCAATTTTTAAATTAATTATAATTCTGATCTGTCTTGGCCGGTTTAGTGACAGTCCTAGTCACAATGGCACTATATAGTTTGGGTGGGGTGGCGGGGGGGCCGAGGAAAAGATGTAGGCTTTACTTTGGTGGCGTAGGATATATGTGTTCTTTTATTTCTTGGAATTGAACAATGTATAAAGATAAAAGAACAAACATGTTGTAAACTTCTAATTTTTAAGAATTTAGAGGTACTGATTAAATGGATCAAGTTCATGGCCTTCGATCGAGTTGTTGAACCGGTTTGAACAATGCAAAGGGTACAAATAATTCACGCACTGTGCAACAGTCATATCTTGATTATTGTGGAGGTTTAAGAAAGGGGTTTACGGGATCTCGTGTCATAAAATTATTAAGATGGACACGCGTTTAACAAATAAGATTCGAGTCTCCTTTTTTGAAGATTTTTTTATCAACAAAAAAAATTAAAATTTTAGTCGTCTTTGGACGTAGCAAAGATAATATTTTAAAGGGGATATTTAAATTCGTATGATTTTATTGGCGTCGGCTGTGAAAATTATTTTAGATCTAATAAAGGTGTTCACGGGGGGACACGACAGCACGCCTGTGGCCGGCGTGGCCTCGGGCTCGAAGTTCCTGGTGGGCGGCAAGATCTGGGGTTACCGCGACATCGATTTCCAGGCCACCAAGAACTTCGACCTGGGCCATGGCGTGACCTTGTTCGGCCGCTTCGACTGGGACGTCTATTACGGCCATGGCGAAAGCCGCCAGACCATCGCCAACTATCGCAACCCCAACAATGAACGGTTCTTCGCCGCGGAAGATGCGGTGACCGGTCCCGACGGCAAAGTGACCTGCTATGTCTCGACCACCCAGTATGCCGATCTGCATCCGGGTTGCACACCGCTGAATCCCTTCGGGCCGACCGCGGTGTCTCAATCGGCCTATGATTATATCAGCGGCACCACGCGCTACATCATGACCAACATCATGGACAATAACAGCGGCAGTGTGTCGGGCGACGTGTTCGATGACTGGGCCGGGCCGGTCAAGGTGGCGCCGTCGGCGGAAATGCGCTGGAACAGCTATGACGTCAACAGCAACGCCCAGCCGACCGACAAAGTCGATTGTACGGGCCTGCGGCTGTGCAGCAACCAGCTTGTCCTGTGGGAACAGAACACGGTGGCCAGCGCCAGCGCCTCCAACAATGTGTGGGAGATTGCGGGGGAAGCCAATATTCCGCTGCTGGCAAGCCGTCCGCTGGTGCAGAGCCTGGATATGAACCTGGCGGGTCGCTATACCGACTACAGCACGTCGGGTGCGGTGCAGACCTGGAAGATCGGGTTGGACTACCATGTCAACGACGAAATCCGGTTCCGCGGCACCACGTCGATCGACATCCGGGCGCCCACGCTGAACGACCTGTTCTCGCCGCAGCAGAATTCGGTTACCGGGTTCACCGATATTCACACCACCACCAATGGCAGCCTGTTCATTTCCAGCCAGGGCAACCCCAACCTGGTGCCGGAAGTGGCGCGCACCTATACCGCCGGCGTGGTGTTGACGCCGGATTTCATTCCGAACCTGACGTTGTCCTACGACTACTACAAGATCGACATGAAGAATGCGATCGGGTCGATCAGCGCGACCAATACGCAGATCCAGAATCTATGCGAACAGTCGGGCGGTACCTCGCCCTATTGCGCGCTGTTCATCCGGCCGCTGCCCTTCAGCGATCATTCTCCGGCCAACTATCCGACCTCCGTGCTGTCCGAGGCGCTCAATACCGCCTATACGGCGATAGAAGGTTCGGATATCGAGGCGGATTACCGCTTCGACCTGGGCGATGTGGTGGAGTCCTGGCCTGGGTCGATCGATCTTCGGATACTGGCCAACATCCAGCCCGTGAACGAGTCGCAGCAGTTCACCAACGCGGCCTTTACCTATTCGGTGATGTCCAAGGGCCGGGTGACCGGGTGGGCGGAACGTCACCCCCACCGACCCCGCCAAACTCGCAGAGGTCCGGGACGCGCTCGCCCCGCTTGTTCAGACCGCCAGAGAGAAGTACCGCAACTAGAGCAACACAGCGCGACGAGCAGGGATCAGGGTGCAACCCCCTGACGCGCACGATGAGCCGACCGGCTCACAGAGAGAGGAAAACTAGCATGACCGTGTTCACCCCCTGCCCCGCCCCCGGCATCATGCACGCCGGGGCACACCTAACGCACGTCCCGGCCCACATGCGCGGTAGTGACCTGCTGACCTTCGACGCCATCCGCGCGGCGGGCCTTTTCTGCCCCGTGTGTGAGGGTAACGGAATGGTGCCCCGTGACTGAGTGCATCCCCTACCCGCCCGGCGTGCCGCCCATGAGCGCGCTTGTGTACCGCAACGTATCGTCAACCGCGGGGCTCGCCAGCTACGCGCACGCACACAACTGAACACTAGCCCTAGCGCGCAAGGCGTACCCCGTCATAGGGGACTAGGGCACTAGCTCCCGACAAGCGGGGGCACGATGGAGGGAAGAACGATGACGCTCAAGTATCAAGACACCGTTACTATCGACGACATGCCTATCCGCCGATTCTGGGAGGGCGACGCCACGCTCAATCAAGGCGTCTACGCCTACCGGGAGGATGCCGGACCCGACGGCAACTATGTGGGCGCACGGCTCTACCGTGCGAGCGACGATGAGCCCGTAGGCAAGTGCGACGGAACGGTCGCCAGCATCCTCGCAGCAATCCGCGCCTAGCACCGCGGCCCTCACGAGAGAAAGACTCTCCGAGTCTCACTACGTGAGCCCGCCGGTTCGCTACCGGGTGAGGGCACGAGCTCCCGACACACGGGGGCAGATAGGGATGGAAACAATGACTGACACTCTCGCCTACGCCGACGGTTATGGCCGTTGGCACGTACTCACCCGCGACACTCCCCGGGGCCTCACGCGCGCAATTGACCGCATTGCGGCGGAGATTCACGCGCGCGGGCACGGGACCATGAGCGCTACGCGCGCCTATGTGGAGCTGAACATCGTGTCCCTGCCGCTTTCAGAATGGGACGACTCGCCCGCATTTGGTGGCGTGCCCGTTCCGCCCGGCGCGTGGTTGCACTTCGCAGAGTACCGGATCGACTAGGGTCGCCCCTCAGAATAGGGGTTACGTGCAAGAATCCAAACAACCGTACAACGAAAGGTAAGACAGTGAACAAGCCACTTATCCGCCCAGGCAAGATGGGCAACATCTACGGCGAGTTTTCGACCGTGGAACTGCCTGACGGGGTTATCGAGACGATCTTCTTTGGTGACGACGGCTCGCAGACTGTGGTTGGGCGCACCATACCCGCGACCCTCAGCCGTATTCAGGCGGAGCACATCGCGAGCGTTGGATGGCTGACTGCACAGAACCCTCAGCAATGTTTGGCAGCTCGCCTGTCGTCTGCATGAAATGCTGTATGTGCGTGAGGTCACGATCTTCAAGCGGTTTTCCATTGAACTCAATCTCCTGTCGAAACTCGTTATAGCGCAGTGTGCCTTTGTAATACGGATGATGTTCAAGTATCGCTAGAACATTCGCCATGTCTTTGTAGGGAACGCCGTTGCCGTTTTTGCGGATAGGTATTTGTATCTCCTTGCCATCGGTCATTTGTATTGGCGATAGGATGAGTGAGGCGCGGCGTTCTTCTTCCCGTTTCTTTATCGAGTCAAATGTCTGGCGTAGTTCGGCAGCGGAGAGTGGTGGTTTGTAGGTGGCATTGATGCGTTCTATAGCCGGCCACACATCACTCTCCCACTCGCTTTCGGGTGCTGAGCGGAGAAGTTGTCCGGCTTGTGAGGATATGGAGTCGTTGCGCCCGCCGGTTGATACGCCGATCTTCGTTGAGAGTGGGCGTCGTTCTTTTTTTGTTTTGAATGTTTTGAAATTTCAAATAGAAATGTGTCCTATACGATTTAGGGAGACGCAAGTCCCACGTCATAATTTTTTAAAAAAAAATAGTTTACTTACTGTAATTGGTCCGAATGTGCACTAAGTATCACTCTCTCTTATATGATACTAAAGAGTGCCTAATTGGGGACTCAGGTCTGGCCCATGTGACAGAATGGGCCGAGGGCACAGCTAAAGCGGGCAGAACTGGGCCTCGCAGCCCAAGGCCCTATCACCTGCGTTTTTATTTGAATCAAACTCTGTTTAACCATTGTTTTAATAATGATGTGATAGGTTGAGGGTACGTGCCAACGGCTAACCCCTAGTTCCAACTAAGTCGCCTATTTATTTACCTTTTCTGAAGAAAAATAATGTTATTTTAAGAACGGTGTGATAAGGAAGGTTCGACTACGTCGGATTGACGTTAGTTTGTACGCCATTGCAGGCTTCAAATCTCATTGACATCTAATTAACATGCTTAATTAGGTGGTTCCAAGATTTTAAAAATAAGACTTCCCAAGAATGCAATTTGTCATTCCATGTAGCCGTCCATAATTATGATCCCAATAAGTGATGGCTTCTCAAACCTGGGGATCATTTCCTAGAGGTTGCAAACCCTCGTTGGTCTTCCAATTCGGAGATTTATTAAGACCTTTTGGACGTTCATTATTTGCTTGTGGGAGAATCATATTTTTTCACTGTTTCATTATTATTTTTATTTAGCACGGGTGACTTTGATAACAGAATAAGAGGTTAATAAGGTGAGTTATTCTACCTACTTATTCTTAACCGAATTTGATAGTAACGTTAAATTATCTGAGATTCGTTAGGATTATAACCCTTATTCTAAGAACAAATTATTCTACCCCTACTCATGAATAAAGCCGAATTCTAAGGTAGGTCAACTACTATGTGGAAGAGGATTATGAAAGATTGAATTAAACACTGTAAATCAGTCGTCTTCATCAAAGCATTACCTCTTCTTTGTTTTCCTCATGCTGCATTTTGGTTCTGAGCCTCAGAATCCTGTTCTCCTCCAATGTTTCATGCAGTTTTTGGCTCAGGACTCGTAAAGTATCTCCAAGGGTCTTTGAGTGTTGCTGTAGCTTGGCAACATTGTTCTTAAGCCGCACAAACTGCCGATTATCTTCACTCATTTGTCTCATTGGACCCAAAACCATTTCTTGATGTGATCTCATCTCAAATTTCAGCGGGAATCTACCTACCATGGTACAATTCATCATTTCAGGAGTGTAAATTATATATACATACATATGAACATATTCATTATATGTACACAAATTAAATGCATTGTAGAACCTAACATAGACAAGCTTATGCCATTCAATGAACAGCACCAAAACAAGACTTTCATATGACTAGCAGCGTGACATAATACCCTGGGAGTGCCGGTTGAATTCATCCATATCTTCTTTACAAGCCAAAAAGCCATATAGTTGTCGTTTTCCTCCTGGATAGAATAGCACTCTACGATGCCCCCATGCCTCCCTGCCTTTCCCTTCATCTGCAAAGTGCTTGTGCAAACACTCAGCCTCTGTGTAGCCAATTGGTGAAGCCTCAAAGATCAAAACACTCATCCCACGATGACCATGAGGACCATAAGAATGCCGAGCCTTCACAGCTGCAAATGATGGGAAATATTCAAGAAGTTCTGTACTCCCCATGCCGACCCACTGTACAGGGCATTTGAAAGTCAATGAATTCACAATTAGAGATCATGATGTTGTAGTCTTCACAACAAAATCTTTACCAAATGATAAATTTCAGTAGAAAGTAACATAGGAAACATAGATTCAATTGAACAACCTTTTGAAATGAAAAATGTTTAGTCCATCTAAGGGCATTTTTCTCTTCCAGTGAGAAGTACTTTTCGGCTAGCTATTTTGGTGAGAAAGTTGGGCCTTGGAAGGCATTTATACAGTTTTTTGGCTTCAAATTAGAGCTTCCCCTTCCAGTGGGAAGCACTTGTGGGCTATAGCTATTTTTGGTGGAAAAATTGGGCCTTAGAAGGAATTTATACTTTTTTTTGGCTTCACATCGGAAGGCTCCAATTTGGAGCTTCCAACATGAGGATTGTACCCTTTTCTTCCAGAGTAGGGAGTAGATGGTGTTAGTATAGATCAATTGGATCTATTTCAGCTCAGAATTTCTATTTTGATGACAGAACCGAAAAGTGGATTGCATGAAAAAAGTTTCACTAAACATGTCCTAACATAATTATGAAATTAGTTCACCCTACCAAAAGTATCCGATGCCGAACCCGCCGAGCGCGAGCGCGAGCCCCGGCAGCGGCTCTGGCACCGTCGGAACGCAGCACGCCCGCAAGCAGGGCAAGCCGACCACCCAGGGTCTGGCTTCGACCCAGGCGACCCCGTCGGCCCCGTTCCTCTCGGCGTTGAAGTGCAACGCCCCGAGCGTGACCGCGAGCCTGAAGGCGGAGATCGTCGGACAGATCACGACCACGTTGAGCGCCAACTGGGACATCTTCGACTCGTCGAACGACTACGTGAAGCTCCAGTCGACCACCTCGCTCACCGGGTCGGTCGCGGCCGACATCAACGGCAAGACCTCCTGCGAGCTGGACAAGACGGAGCTCCTCGCCGACCCGATCGAGCTCGGCACCATCGAGTTCGCGGTCGGGCCGGTGCCGGTCGTCATCAACAACACCCTCAACTTCACGATCGCGGGCAGCGCCTCGATCGGCGCCCAGTTCCATGAGGGCGCGAAGGCGGTGCTGTCGATGACCTCGTCGGCGACCATCAACCAGGACGGGCTGACCCCGGCATCCACCGGTCCGACGCTGACGACCAGCTTCGACCCGCCCACCGTCAGCGCGACCGGCAACGCCGAGTTCTACCTCGGCGCCCGCCTCAACATGCTGCTCTACGGCATCGCGGGTCCGTTCGTGGAGGCCGAACTCGGCCCCAAGTTCGACATGGACACCACCCAGAAGCCGTGGTGGTCGCTTGACCTCGAGCTGAAGGTCGGCGCGGGTCTGCGCGCGGACCTGCTCGGTTTCAAACCGATCGAGGACGACCACATCTTCACGGCCACGTTCCCGATCACCGACTCCGACAAGTTCGGTGACAGCACTCCGCCGGTGTTCACGCCCGACAACCCGGATCCGGGGCTGCCGGTCGACCCGACGCCGCCGGGCGACCCCGGCGATCCGGGTGACGGCGGTGTCGCACCGGATGCGACCGGCATTCAGGCCTGCCTCGACCAGGCGCTCGGCCTGAGCTCCAGCGATCCGATCACCCCGGCCGAGATGCAGACGCTCACCTCGCTCGACTGCTCGGGTGTCGGTGCGATCAACGACCTGACGCCGCTGAAGTGGGCGACCAACCTCACGAGCCTGGACCTCAGCCGCAACGAGGCGCCGTTCGACCAGTACGCGGACCTCTCGCCGTTGGCCGGTCTCACGAAACTGACGTCACTGAATCTGGCGAACTCGTGGTCGGCATCCGACCCGACACCGCTGGAGGGCCTCACCGCGCTCACCACGCTGAACCTGTCGGGTTCGGGGCTCGGTGACGTCTCGGATGTCATCCCCCACCTGCGCCGGCTGGTCGAGCTGGACCTGTACGGCGTGCCGTTCTACGACATGTCGTCGCTGCCGTCGCTGTCCGCGCTGCGCTCGCTGGATGTTCATACCCTTACCTCATCTCTCCATTTTTCTTCATTTTACCATAATATTCTCAACACTCGAGGAAGGGAAAACACCAAAATGAACAAATAAATATCAACACCAGGGTGTTACAGTCCTCCCCTCCTTTAAGAAATTTTATCCTCGAAATTTAAGGACTAACAAGGATATGGCAGGGAAGAACAACCTGATAATTACAGACACAGAATACGAGAAACAGAGTCAAGAGGAACAGCGTCTGACTGTTATCACGGATACACGCTCAGGAGTGAGTACGACCACAAGTGAACATCAGTTCGACACCTCTAAAACAAGGCAACGTCGCTTACGTCTCGCAAAGTAAGAGACACGACTGCTAGAGTAAACAATGTCGAGAAACGAATTGACAGAAACGACAGAAGCGACAGGCATCACCAACATCAGCTTATACAAGGAAACATAGCCCTCTCAGCTGACAGCCTGACGACATCATTGGCTCTAGTGCCAAAGGAGACTGGGAACACCAGGCACACAGGATGCCAATGACAATTATATAGAAGAATGACAGCAAAAACAATGCATTGGACCACACACAACATTAAGTCAGTTCTCAGTCAAATATTACATCTGATCGAGTCGCGAGCTACTCCACTGGGAAAAGGAGCACAGCCGGCTACTGACAAGACAATGGTCCAACACATAAATGCTGAATCACACAAAAATAGCACTTACAAAAACAACTGCTAACGACAACAGCACTTGCAGGATTCTAGCTCCGTATAGCACACAGAACCATGAAACACACTACAAGCAGGGTCGTATCAAGGCACGAGACAGCTGAACACACGACTACAGGGGACAAGTCATGCATTAGGCCGTTCACCAAGAAAAAACTCACAACAATTGAAACCGATCGTAAAATGACAAGAGGCACCACAATCTCGGGGAACGCATCTCAAGGACTACGAACACGCCTCAAGAGCAGAATACCCACGAGAATAAATACAGAGTAGAGGGTACTTTATCAGCAGGGAAGCCGACGATTTCCCCAACACTCGCAAATGCCACACTAAAATCAGAGAAATGACCGACAACGGCACGGTCACGACAACGTTTAGGCACATGTAGTTAAGACGGAGTCACATCGAGAAGGAACAATTCTCTCGACCAGGCAGAATTACACGAAAAGAATTCTCGGCTCGTGGGTCATTAGCCCACGCTTCCGCTGTGCACTCAACAATGCACAAAGGCATCAGAAAGATCCTCGGCTTTCGCATCTCAGTACACACTAGGCATCATCGCAATCCCAGAAAATCACAATGCAACACACCTCGAGCACTGATCCAGCGAACAACCGAACAGAAAAACCTATGTGCAACAGAGAGGAGCACCAGCTTCAGCACAAAGCCCAAGGAAAAACACTAATCTCAGCTTACCTTTACGTCCTGTAGATGACAAGTGAGCCTCACATCACATCGGCCGTTGGACACAGCACGACGAAAATACGGTACGCCACCGCTCTCGACACAGAGATCAGGTCAAAAGTCATGCAACCATACAACAAGGAGATGATCAGGCTCAAATTAAATTGTCCACACTTGAGCAGACACAGGACAAGGCGGCACTGAAACAGTAATTCCAAGGCCAACCTCATAAGGAGATCCACCAAACAACGTGGGAAGCATCGAGCTTAACGACCGAAGCTCACCAAGAAAGAAAGAGCCTAGTTCGCTCGAACAGCTTCTCAGCCAAATGGATCCAATCAAGTACTTCAACTTCAATAGAAGCAAAACACATTAGGAGCTGACCAGATTTAAGTTGGGGTGACCAAAATATTATAACAACATGTACGACCATTGCCACAGCTCGAATGGTCAACAACAACCTGAGCAATTGATAGAAGAATCTAATACCAGCAAATCCCGACCAAAAGGGAAATGCCAACAGGAACAACACTATGGAATTCTTACAACACAAACGTCATAAAAGATAGTCGTTGAGCAATAACACTGATCAATTTACGAATCTGGATAATCGGATATGACAAGGAAAGAGTAGAATCAACTACTCCATCGAAAAATAAGAAGTTCAACGTGGATTACTCCATAGGGCTATCGTCACTACAGGTGACAAGTCACTGGGCCACGCAAAGGAACAAACTTCTACGAAATTCACAGGCGATAAAACAATCAAGCCACGTTAGCCTAGGATCCACCCACGAATCCTGCTAACATTCACCTCATCCATCATTTCATCATGTTCTATCCCATTCCATTGCGTCTCCACCTCGGTCAACTCGGCACGGTCGCGCGCCCCGCGTCGAGGAAAATAGAGGGGAAAGAGAAACAAGGGAGAAAGTAGAACGGGAGAAATGACAAGGACAGGAGAAAATCACAATCGCACAAACAACACCATCATAATAAATAATTAACGGATAACTGAATTACATAAAACTCGAGCAATAGGAATAATTAAGACACAAATTAACTAATTGAAAAATGAAAATGCACCTTCTAAAAGATAGGACGTCACTGCTCAGCATGAGGAAGCTGAGACGCTGGTGAGTCCTACTGAGGTCGCGGCGGCATAGGTTGAAATTGGGGCTGCTGTGGCTGGGCCGACGAAGAGAACTGCGCTGGTATCGATCTGTACGGGCAGTCTCGAACAATATGACCCGGCTGATCACAGCGGAAACAAACCACCGACAAAGAACATAGTCTGCCCAGGTGGCTACCACCACACCTCGCACACGATCCTGGTTGACGAATAGCAGATCCCTGACGCTGTTGGGAAGACAGAACTGATGATGGAACAGCACCAGCAGAAGACCGTTGAGCACGCCGTTTCTCACGCTCCCTTGACTTGCTCCTAGTGTTCATGGACGAAGGTGTACCACGATCAACTAGCGCAAGAGAGGAGGTTCGAGTTGCAGACGGCTGCCTGCCTTGCTGATTCTTACGTCTCTTATTCTTGAATCTTCGGAACTTCCTGCCTTTGGACTTGGAAGGAGAAGCACCATCGGCAGTGGTAACAACAGAAGGAGCTCCAGGGACGCTCGGCAGATAGACCTACTGCAACTGCCCTACTCCAGACGGCAAACGAGGCAGCAAGGCTTCACTCTGCGATCCACACTGAACATCCGGTGAGTCTTCCACAACAGGGGTGAAAACTGCTGAAACTTGACTCGGGTAGGCGCGTAAACCATCACGACCACCACCGGAGGAGGAGCACCATTTCCCTCCCTGGAAATCTGGGCCTTCCGGTGATGCGCCATCAAAATCTAAGAAACACACGTCGATGAAAATCACATCAACAATCACGAGAAACACCCTAAACCAGCAGTAGACGACTCAAGTGGACTTGCTCTGGACCATGCTATGCAATTTCGATTCCTTATACGAGTCCTCAACACAGCTCTGATACCAACTATAACGACCTAGAGCTCAGGGTACTGATAACCCGATAATATCGAATTACCGTCACCAAGAACTGGGGACACCACCCAAGAGGCTGATGAGGCCCCTGAAGGGTTAGTGAGGTTTGTCGAGAAGTTGTATAACGAATTAGGATTACAATGCGTAAATTGATTTAAACAATAATTAATAATTAAGTGCAGAAGTAAATTAAACTAATAGCGTGATAAAATATATACAATAGTCCAGAATTTACAAGAGTACAAGTCCCACAACTAAAAGAAAGGTCCACAAGTACAACTACACGGGGCATACCCCGGTGAAATGTACAGAAAGAGGACAGACCGACTACTGCGGGGGGTCTGGGGGGTCAGAGGCAACCATTTTACCCGATACCGCTACCCGCCCCACCCAACAACCCCCATCAGAACCCGAAGCATGATTTTACCCGGAAACGCAGAACTTTATCATGCGGGTCCGAAGGACCTGATATTGTGCTTCTTCCCCGCCTGGCTTCCCACCCTGTACAGCACTGAAGCCACTAAGGAACCACGCTGTCATCCCCACAGTAGCCCTCAGGTGGCCACCAATAGGGGCTGTCGCTCACCGGCACACCCTTCCGACAGCGGTGGACCAGCAATAGCCCACAAGACCAAAGCTTCTCTGACTATCCCTGCGGTAATTGGCGAGCACCTGACTGACAGGTGAGGCCGTCCCCAGCCCTGATCTTCCCCCCTGACCTCTTGGGAGCTGCAGCATGGGTCTAACCCCTCCCGGTGACCATGGGATTACCGGGGGGAGAGGGAAATGGGGAACCAGTACCATACCATCCAGTACAAGTTCGTACCGATGCCGATACCGGTACCGACCCTGAGGCTGAAACCGTAACCAGTTTGAATACCTTGAAGAGAGGCCAACATCTCTGACAGGGTGGTGTCTTTTTTATCTTAGAGTCTGGGAATAGGCAGAGTCCTTTTGTAACTTGGGGAATGCGGATTCTTCCTCTTTGTCCTTTTATAACTAAGGACACAACCGCTTGGTGTGTTCCTTACCCTTTTGTTTGGTGTTCCACTCGGATTCTTCTCTTGTACGTCCCTTTCGTCTCTTTAATGCATACATTGTATCATCCACTTTTCAAAAAAAAATATATAATAACAGATGGAAGGGTTTGATCATTCAAGAGTGCTAATTACTCGTCCCCTAATCAGAAAATGGTGCCTGTGGAAGAGGATAAATTACTAGTAATGTCAAAAGAGGATTCACAAGAAGCCCCACATGTATAATATTGAGATTGACACAGCAAGAAAAACCAAAACAATGTCCGATCATGATAATAAAAAGACAGAGACCCAGGAAGACAAATATCAACATTGAGTTCAGTGAATTGTGAAATTCGTTTAGAGGAAAGCAAAAGCAAATTCAGATAACAATAACTTGATTTCCTCAGGAAACAAATTAGAAACACCACATATCACCTACTTCTCAGTTGCTGTTGCAGTCAAGCCAACAAATGGTATGCCCAAAAGATAGTGGCGTAATGTGTGTAACTGCTTGTACTCTTTCCTGAATAGCATGCCAAAGGCTTTAGAGAAATTACTGAGGATCTCTCCTTACGCTTGCATGAAAAGCAAAAAATAATTACAAAACACCATGCAACCGAATATATATTCATAACCCTACATACCAAGAAGACAAACGATCAATCATCTCATTATAAAAAAAAATGAATCAAACCTTTAATGAAAGGTCCTTGTCGACCTGGGCGCGCTGGCGCACTACGCGCTGATCAAGGCACTCGACTATGCAGAGGCCGGCTCGGTCCAGCCCTACAGCTACACGCTGCTCGTCTTCGTCACGATCCTGGGCGCGATCGTCTTCGGCGACATTCCCGACCATTGGACCCTGGCGGGCGCCGCCGTGATCGTGGCCTCGGGCCTCTACACCTGGCACCACGAGCGGCGTTCGAGTCGATAGAGCGTCATTGGAGCGCGCAACTCCAGAGGGTGTGAAGTTATTGCCTCGCGGGGTTGCTCGCAGTTGAGGTAGTGCGGCGCAGCGCAGGTGGCGCAGCGACGCCTTGCCGTTGCAAGGCAGTCAGTCAGGCGGGCTTGTGTTTGAACTGGAGGAAGTTGAAGGCGTGAACGTGCCAGAGCACGACGGCCTTGACCTTCTCCTTGCCGCGCACCAGCAGTTGTCTCAGGCCGTGGTTGCGCATGTGGGCATGGGGCCGTTCGGTGGCAAAGCGCTTTCGATAGATCGCCATCGCCTCGTCGCTGGCCATGCGCTGCCTCCAGGCGATGGTCCCCGCCTCGTCGCCCCGCTTGGGGGCCGCCGGATCACCCTTGCTTTTCGGGAGTGGGCTGAACAACTCGACGCCCAGCGCATGCACCTTCTCGATGTCTTCCTTGCTGGTGTAGCCGCCGTCGGCCAGCAATCGCGTGGGTATCACATCATAGCGTTGCTCGATCTCCTTCAGCGCCGGCTCCAGCAGGCCATGATCGGAGCCACGGTCGGTGACCGACACGCCGACGATGTGAGCCCCCTTGGCCGCCGTCATGAACTGCACGTTGTAGGCCGGCCGCACGCTGCCGTCGGCCATCTTCATCAGCCGCGCCTCGGGATCGACGGTCGAGGCGCGCGCCTCCCTGGCGGGATCCCTGGGCTTCTCCTTGCGGCGCTGCTTCTGCCTCTGCTCCTCGCGCTGGCGCTCGATCTCGGCCTGCGCCTGGCGCGCCTTCTCCAGCCGCCGGACCCGGTCCTGGGCCGCCGACAGGCGGCGGGCCAGGGTCCGCCGCCGCGCCGCCGCAGGGTCTTCGTGGATCTCCGTCGCCAGGCGCTCGAGCATCTCGAACGCCGCCCTCTCCAGCATCGCCAGACGCTCGCCGCGCCGGAACGTGCCCCGGTTCGCCGCCGCCTGGAGTTTCATGCCGTCGACCGCCAGCGTCTCGACCTGCACGCTGCCCGACAAAATCAGCCCCGCGATCGAACTCGACAGAAGCCTGTCCAGCACCGGACCCGCACCGGTCCGGAAGTCCGACAGCGTGTGGTAATTCACCGTCACCCCGCCGAGCAGCCATTGATAGGCCGCGTCGGACTGGCAGAGCCGGTCCAGCAGCCGCGCATGCCCCGGCTCGGCCGAGCCATGGCCGGCAAGGCAATGCGTTGAGTGCAGACCTTTGTTCGCACGTTCGATTTCATAATCGGCGTAAGCGACGATCGCATCTACAGTCTCAGGAGTATCGAATACTCGAGGGAGAGAACGAGCTAGTTCTTTATCCATTCGTACCTCTATTTATCCCGGGATAGTGGAACCCGCCTGCCCGGGACCTCCGGAAGGAGGACGTTCGGGGCCGTTGGGACGTTGTCCGCCATTTGCGCCACCGCCGCCGCCAGTAAATCCAGGAGTGCCGGGGCTTGGTGCATTTCCGGGTTGGATGTTACCACCGCCTGTTCCAGTAGGGTCAGAGGATGGTCCTTGTCCCATGCCCTGAGCACCGGGTTGGACACCCATGAGCTTCTGCATGTCGGACATAACCTTGGCTTGGATAGCTGCTTCTCTTGGATCATTGACAACCTTATCTGGCTCAAGGTCGACACTCGCAGCGTATTCACGGAGGAGGTAATCGATCTTGGCGTACGGAGCAAGCTGAGGATTACTCGTCGTCAACTGAAGGAACTGCATCAGCTTTTGCGAGCGTATCTCATTACGCATTAGACTTTCAGTTCCACGAGCGACGATAGACACGTCACCGACGTACTTCTTATCGAAGTTGAACTGCATATTGAATGCGTAAAATCCCTTGCCTTGCGGTACGAGGATATAGCTGTCGATATTCTGAATGACAGCCTTGATATTTTCTTTCGCAGCACCCATCAGCATCGACATACCGGAAGCGGTACGTCCGACACCCATCACACCCGAGACACCGTGTGCGTAACTCGGCATACCAGTCGCCTCATCGGCAAGCTGACGAGCCTTGTCAAACATCGCGAGACATTCTTGCGTGACATTCGGGAACTTCGTAGCGAACAATGCCTGACCGGGAGCACCACCAGAACGGCGGATGATCTTACCGGGGTACATCTCCATCGTCTGACCGGGGGCGAGATTATTCTCGTCGATCTCGAAGATGACGTTCGAACTAAGGACAGCATTATCAATCGCGAGTCGCATGAACCCGTTCATAATAAGCTGTGTGTCGTCCATATTCTCAGCGACACCGACACCGAAGAACGAATAAGGGTTCAATTCGTACGGAGCAGCCTGATACGGAATACGCATAGGCGTAAACGGATTGAGGACGAGTCGGATGATCTGATTGTTACAAACCCAGACGTTGACCTGAATCATATCGAACTTCGAGAGTTCTTCCGGGATTTCTAGACCGGCTTCCTTCGCGATCTCGGCGTCTACATAACCCCAGTATTCTAGGGCTTCGTAGCGTTCGATATTCGGATGGACGTTATTATCTTCGATCTCGTTTTCCCAGTACTCACGGATGTAATTCGGACCCTCGGAGATAGCCTTCTCGATCGATTCCGTCCGGAAGTGCGGACGTTTCTTGCTGCCGCTCAGCCGCTGCATGAACGCGGGGATGATTGTGGTCTCGGACAGCAGGGAGATCGCGAACGAAAAGGTCGCGCCGTCGAGGATGAGAAACACCACGTTGCGGCGCTCGAACCGCGCCATCCGCTTCGCATACTCGGGCGCAGCGGCCGCCAGCCGCGCGATGTCGGCGCTTACGGCCATGAGCGCCCCTCCCGGTCGTCGGCGATCAGCACGCGAAGCGACTCGACCGCGGTGTCGAGGTGGCGTGCCCGGTCGGCGGCCTCGTCGCCGTCCGACCACATGTGCATGACACCGCCGGCGCGCACCCGGTGGATCGACCCGAGAATGAAGATCGCGGCCGCCTCCATCTCCGAGCAGATCGCTCCCCCGGCGATCCACGCGGACCAGCGGTCCTGCAGCCGGTCTGCCATCGGCATCCGCTCGGGCTCGACCTCACCGTAGAACGAGTCCTTGCTCTGCGAGATGCCGAGCCGGTAGTCAGCACCGAGCCTGCGCGCCGCCGTTGCGAGCGCGTCGACCACCTGGGGGCTCGCGACGGCCGGAAACTCCAGAGGCAGGTAGTGCGAGGTCGTTCCCTCGTCGCGGATCGCCGCGGTCACGATGGCGAGCTGCCCGGATGGTGTGCCCGGCTGCATTGCGCCGGATGTGCCGACCCGGATGAACGTGTCGGCGCCCAGCTTGATGAGCTCCTCGACGGCGATCGCGGTCGACGGGCAGCCGATTCCGGTCGACACGACGCTGACCTTCTCTCCGTCGAGCGTCCCGGTCCAGGTCTCGTACTCCCGGTTTGATGCGACGAGCTTCGCGTCGTCGAACCGCGACGCGATCGGCGCACACCGGCCCGGGTCACCCGGCAGCAGCACGTACCGTCCGACATCGCCCGGGCGAAGCTGGACGTGGTACTGCACGTCTGGATCGTCGACTTCGCTCACGCCGCGGCTCCCGCGCGGTCCTGCGCGATGACCTGGCGCATGCCTGCTATCGCCGCGACGATGACGTCGTCGAGCGTTCCCGCTGCGGCTTCTTCTTCCGGGGTCATCGGCGCCTGGTCGTAGTGTCCGAGAATCCACATGATCCCGCTCGCGCGCACGCCGAGCGTCGAAGCGACGATGTAGAGCCCAGCAGCCTCCATCTCCGAGCAGATCGCGCCACCGGCCATCCAGGCGTGCCAGCGGTCCTTCAGGCGGTTGGCAACCGGCATCCGACCCGGCTCGTGCTGTCCGTAGAAGGAATCCTTGGACTGCGAGATTCCGACGTGCACCGTCTTGCCGGTCGACCGAGCGCCGATCGCGAGCCCGCGAGTCACCTCGAGGTCGGCGACGGCCGGAAACTCGACCGGCAGGTAGTGCAGCGTGGTTCCCTCGTCGCGGATCGCGGCGTGGATCACCCCGAGGTCGGGTGGATGTGCAGCCAGCACGCGCGGCTTCGTATCTGGCCTCGCATCCGGGGCCTCCGGGCTCGGAACCATCCCGAAGCTCCGCGGTGCTTGCGCTCGGCATGCAGCAGGGCCCGCTTCGGATCGCGACCGAGGCCTCGCTGTGGCTCGCGATCGTCGCGGCCGCGCTGCTCGCAGCGATTGGCTTCGCCGTGAATTCCGCATCGACCCTCGCTGCCCGTCGCATCGAGCTCGCCCAGCTGAGGGCCATCGGCCTCTCACGTCGGCGACTGGTTGGCCTGATCGGGGTCGAGTCCGCGGTGCAAAGCACGCTCGGCGTGCTGTTCGGTGTCGCGGTGGGGATCCTTCTTGGCCTGACCGCGGCTCCGCTCATCGCGCTGTCACCGAATGGCACTCCGGCCGTGCCGAGCGTGCAGGTGATCGTGCCGGGGCTGCAGCTTCTGCTGCTCGTCGTGGTGACGGCACTCGTGCTGCTTGCCGTAGTCGCCGCGGTCGCCCGAGGCCAACGCACCGCGAATCCGGCGGCCATCCTGCGCGAGGCGGACAACGGATGACCCCGCTGCTCATCCTTCGTCGCGCCCGCAGGGACCTCGCGCTGCTGCTCGTGTGGCTGGCCCTCGTCGCTTTCGCGGTCGTGCTGGCCGTCGCCCAGCCTCGATTGCTGCAGCAGACCATCGACACCGGAGCGCGGCAGGCGGTGACGCAGGCGGGTGCGCAGACCGACGTCCTGGTGAGTACAACGGTCAGTCCTCATCCCGACGACTTCCCGCCCTCATTGAATCCGAACAAGGTCGGCAGTTTCGCCGCCATCGTGCCGGGTCGCCTGCCCGACGGGCTTCAGCAGGTCTATGGCAGCAAGACCCTGTCGGTGCTCGGCCCGCAGACGCGTCTCGCCGCGGTGAACGGCGCAGTGCCAGCCACAGCACGCCCGATCTCGGTGCAGGTCGCGCTTCTCACCCCTTCAGACCGTGCCGGGCTGAGCCTCGCCAGCGGAACAATGCCGGCGACCGGCACCGGTAAGACCGTCGATGTCGTGCTCACTGCCCCGGTCGCCGCCGCGAGCGGCCTGCGCGTCGGCGACACCGCGACGGTGTCGACCATCCCCGTCGCATCGTCCATCACCGGCGGTGACCATCTGGCCCTGCGCGTCGTCGGCATCGTGGCAGAGAAGACCGGCACGTCCAAAGACTGGACCGACGTTCCGAATGTCGCGCGTGCCGACCGCCCAAGCACCGCGGCATCCCCGATCCAAATCACGGTGCTCACTGACCAGGCCGGGCTCGAGCGTGCCGCGAAGTCGTACTCGACGCCATTCAGAGCGACACTTCGCGTGCGACTCGCCTCGTCGAAGTTCACTGCCGCGCTCGAAGCAACCGTGAGCGACGAACTCGACGTGCTGGCGACAGGGTTCAAACATCACCGAGAATTAGTGTGTAATCGATAGAAACAAAACAAAGACTCTATCTACGGTCGTGAGATGAGAGTGCCAAGTAACCCACGGTATGGGTTGAGAAAATCGATAACAATCAGAATCACAGTAAAATAACGCCTCCATAGAAGTCACTATTTAGAAATAGCGACCTTCTGGAAGGTTGTGTAATCAGTATATATATCAGACTTTTCATGAATCTAATGGGAATTAACGACACTATGCAAAGGCGTTAATTCTGGGATTTTCCAGAAATCAAAATTTTATAATTTTAAATAGCGACGGTGTACAGTGGCATTATTCTTTAAATCACACCCTGATCTTAGTCGTCAATTCTTGATTTTTAATATTTTCTCTTTTACTAAGTTTTCTATAATATAGCCAAAATAATATAACGCCTCTGTAAGGGGGCGCTCTTTCCGAAATAGCGACTCAAAGACGGCCACCTATTCTTCCTGATGATATGCATCAGGCAGATATGTTTCTAGGCACAAGTTACTATTCACAATTTTGAAGTTTGCATAATCAAGAAATTTCAGACATGAACAAGTAGAGAAAAATATCAGGAATCTAGAAGTAGGTCCATGCATTAACTCTAGTATCAGCTTACATAGTTATTTAATTTTAACATGATGTATTTATTAAATATCAATCAGAACTAGCGACTGTATGTAAGGTCATTTATTTTAAATAGCACCCAAGATAAGGTCGCTATTTACTGAAACACCATAAAAACTAAACAGAAACCATGGAATCTATTACTAAAAGACTTATACGCATGATGTTGTTCCAATTTAATAAGTTGGGCTTCATAACTTGAGAACACCTACCTCTTTTGGCTGATTTGGATGATGAACGGGCAGATAGAAAACATGAGTAAGAGCAACAGAAGCAACTACAGCTTGAATCTGATGAAGTAAGAATAATATGTAGTAGAGATAGCTGCAGCGATGAAGAGGGAGTGCTGCAGCAACTTCGGCAGCAATTACAGTAGGAGATGTAGCAGACAAAGAAGAAGGCAAAATAGCAAGCTTCTTTTCGTACGAGAACTGGAAGCAGCAATAGGCCAGCACCGGCAAAAATAAGACGCCTATTGTAGGATGTAGGAACACGGCAGGAACTCCCTTTTAACGTAATAACAGTAGTAGCAGGAGCTCGTTCAAGAGTGGGTCACTTATATAGGATTTGAGGGTTAAGATTCCTATTGGGATTTAAAATCTCACGTAAGAAATCCTAGTTGTTTTAAAACCTTCCTCATGCTAATCTCTTTCAATCTAATTCTACGGCCACTTTCCCCAAAGGAGCTACAAACCCTAATTCTCGCATGCAGAGTTCGAACTTGAATAAGCCTTGGGCATTTGAGATCAACCCATATTATCCAAGATAGAATTCCAAGGGACAACCATTGTAGGATGATAAGATAGATTCTCACGAGTGAAAGAATTCAAGGATAGAACTTTGAACAAGTATGACTCCTCATTAATCATTCCGAAAATCATGTCATATCATCAAACTGGGTAAATAGTGCCTATCAGGCTGTCATGATTTTAGAAAAATAGCACCCATACGAATGGTCACTTACTTTCTGTGAACAGAACAAGCTAGATGAAATAGTTCCTAGACCCTAGTTGCTATAACAAGGAAATAACAGCACTGGATAAGTCGCCAATTCATTCTGGCACCCAAGTTAGTGTTGCCAATTACTAACAGATATGACAATTCTCAAAGAGGCCAGAGCAGCACTCTAAGAGGGATAATGCAACACGTTTTGTTTCTTTAGAGTGACGTGAAAGAACATGGTGTCATGGGTATTTAGGGTACAACCTATTTGACTATCTTGAGGGAATCCAAGGCTTCGCGTATACTTACAGAGATCTCGATGATGAAATTACCAGTTCGAAGGAAGGAATATCTCGCGGAGGGCTCAATCATCACCGAGAATTAGTGGGTAAGCGTGAATCATCGTAAAAACGTGAGACTACATCTACGGACTGAGATATAGTGCCAAAGAGAAACCCTCGGTATGGGTCACAGGAAACACTCAGGAGAAAACTGGAAATAAGGAATATGGCGCCTTAGATGGTGCCTTCATTTTAGTGAATAGCGCCCTTCTATAGAGGCGCTCTATCTATAATTTCTTCATTGCATATACATCAGACCTTTGGATAGCTTTTACACACAGGGAAATAGCGCCCTCTTGTAGAGGCTCTATTTCTCAATAGGGTGCCCTTGACAGGGGTGCTATATCTTGAATGGTGACTTGGTTATGAGCACTGTTCCCCTCAGAGCATTTTTAACATGAATAGTAGTGTTTTTCCATTAAACAGAATTTTACCAAGGTGATGACATGGACAGTAAGAGGAAAATACCAGGACTCCAGAATTATGCTCATGCACTAAATTAGACATCAGGTTACCAAGTTATTAAAATTTAAACATTGGTATGTATTCAATGTTCCACAGAACAACGACCATTCAGAAGGTTGTTTAATGAATATAACGCCCAAGGGTGGGTCGCTATTTCACTATCTATGCACAAAAAATAGAAAACTCGATACAGAAGCTATTTCTGCAACCCTTACTGACCTATATGCATGCTTATGATTCTTAAATTACTAGGTTTCGCTTAGAACTTGAGAACACCAACCTTGTGGTTTGGGATTGCAGAACGTGAAGAATCAAAAAGAGATGATGAAATACAACAATAGCAACGTTACGGGCTGAAGAACTAATAAGAGCAGTGATAGCAGTGCTTGAATCAACAATAATAACGCAGTAGCTGTTGAGGAACAGATCTAGTGGGAGCAGATCGATGCTGAAGGAAATTCCATGGCACTTGTTTGACTGTGACAAGCTGTCGAAGAAACCCAGGCTGTTGCTAGAAATGCACCAGAGCGGCCCAATCCTCCCCAGGAAAATGGGCATGAGTCGCCCTACCAGCATACTCCAGGCTATCCCGGGAGCGCTTCCTTTGCCACAAAGTGAGGCAATGCAGAAGCGGATAAAGCAAAGATTTGTTTAGCCGAGGACTTTGGCTGATCCCAATGATGAGGTTGCGGGGGAGACACTTGATGATTATTAATTTGGATGACCCCCGATTGTATTAAGCTTTCAACTTTGTCTTTAAAGACGTAACAATCTTTTGTGGCATGTCCCAGCATTCGGTGATACCGGCAGAAATTGATTGCTTGGACTTTACTTTCTTTGGCCGGCTTCCGAGGCTCTGGTAGTGTTATAAGGTCCTGCGCCATGCAAAATTCAAATAATGGCTCGGTATGCGCCTTAATGAAGGAATATGGTGTCTTCATCCATTGTGCCAACGTTATAACAGGAGACTTTCCTTTGGTATCTTCGTGGACCTCACTCAGGCCAATTCTTCCCTGGGAATAAATATCCATGAGAGAGAAGCCCATATCACTTGCCCTTTTTTAATGGCATGATGGACCTTAGCGGGCCTGACTACACCAACCAGTGCTTCAACCAAAATTGTTAGGGGACTGACATTTGCTGCAGATCCCAGGTTGATTTGGTAATCCGATGAAGATGCGAGATGTCTAAGCAAGACATCCCGCTCTCGCAAGAATTCAGTGCTTGATTTTCCCACTTTAAACCCTCCATAGTGATGCCTGAGTTTTCCTGTTGTTTATTTACAGGGACCTTTGTAATGATTGGTGTGGGATCCTCCAACTCCTCGAGGTCGAGCCCAACCAATTGGCCTAAAGCCACTTGCCCAGCATCTTCGAGTTGTCGCCAGACAGGTTGCAATATAATAAAATCTTCTTCGTCATCATGACCAGCAACGGGGACATCCAAGTTGCCAATATCGGACGACTGGTCTTGACCATTATGGCTTTCAGGTGTCAATTCCCCTTGAAATTCACTTGTGTAGCCATCAGTCTCCTAGTCGAGGCTTAAGCCGCTAGCAAAGGGTGACAGTCCTATAGTGTTGATGGCATAATAGACCTTCAAGTCTGTCTCTGGGTTGTAGTCCAACCCTCTTCTATCTTTCTTGGAGAAAAGGGGCTGCCCTCTGACTTGCGAGGGGTGCCACAATTGCCGAAAGTAATTGCGCTGGAAAGTTTCCTATATTTGCGGGATGCTCTGCTTCTGGCACATTTCTTTAATATAATTAGGCATGTCGTCCATTTCTTGGACGAGTTCAGAGGCATTCTTGGGCACCTCGTTGGAGCGAGACACGTACCTCCACGCCTAGGCGTGGGGAAGGAACCCCGGCCGAGTCCAACCACCCCGATACACGCGAGAGAAAACTAATACAAACATCAAAGGGGCCCACTCCTCGCAGGGAGGTAACAGGCTACAACCACAACTACACACGGGGCGGCCGGCGCACGGGCTGACGGGCAGCAGCCGATGTCGGGGAATGACGCCGGATGCCGACCCTCGCAATGCCGATCGCTCGTGTAGGGAACCTGTGAGGAGGAGGTCCACGTCGCTATGAGACGCTGCTGGGATGCCGAGCCGGATGGAGGACCTCCACGCTGCTGCTACGGCTTCGGGACGTCGACCCGGCGAGGGGCTGCTGGCTGGTCCCCGTGACAGCGGGCAGAGATGGCGCTGGTACACGGCCGTCCGGACAGCGTTTGGGGCGGCGTCTTCTCTGGTGGAAGGCTGACAGGGGCGGCTTTCCAGGGGGCTGTGGTGGCCGATGGGGTTCTATGGAGGAATTGGGTGCAAAGGGTGTGACAACGGGGGTGCACAGGCTGCACTTCAGGGCAGTCAGACCTGTGACCGTGGGTGGAGTGATAATGGCGCAAGGGTACTGAAGGAGTTCCGGCCCGAGATGGTTACTGGAGGCGGGGTGGGATGTGAGGAGTCGACCCACCAAGTTGCAGATCGATCCGTGGACGGGAGATGGTACCTCCTTTGGGGGCCCGTTGCTGGCAGATCCGCTCGGGTACTGTAGCACGGGATTGCGCACTGAAAGTGTGCTTGAAGACAAAAATGTGCCCCGATGGAGTTTGGAGGTGAGGCCAGAGGGGTTGGATTCGTGACTTGCAGAGGAACAAAGTTTGTGAAGGGCGGGCGCTCAGGAAACGACGGGAAGATGGCGTAAACTGGCGGACAAGATGACTCAGGTTCTGGCGAGACTGTCAGGGTGACAGTCCGCGCACCGAAAGTAGGTATGAAGGAAACTTTCGCTGTGGGTGGAGTTTTGAAATGAAACCGGTGGGGTTGGATTCGTGACTGGAAGGGGTACGAAAGTCGTGAAGACCGCCGGAGGAGACGCTGCCGGGAAGTGGACGCACCAGGCCGATCTCTGGACACCAGATTTGCTGTCAGCACAGGGACGCCCGGGGAAGAAGATGGAGATCTTGCGTGCGTTGTCGCCTCGCCGAACTCGTCGCCGTGAACGAAGGTGGAAGGATGCTGACGTTGGGATCCTTGGAAGAGGTCTCCTACCCCGGGGCGTCGCACCCAAGGGCTGGAGAGGAGGTGAGGGCGTCGCACCCTCAAGGAGGAAGATGGAGAGGGTCGCCCTCTCCTTGCTAGCACACAAGGAACTTTCTCTCAACTCAAAAATTCTTCATTAATTCTTAGAAAAGAAAAATTACAAGGTTTTTATATGGGGTGGGGAGATGCTAGGGTTAAATCTCTAGCCAAGGGGGAAGGAATGGGGGGCGGCCATGCTTTGGGAAGGGAGGGGGCGCAGGTTTCCTAGAATCTAGGAGGAGATTGGGGGCAAGCTTCCTAGAATCTAGGAGGTGATTGGGGGGCGGCCAAAAGAGGGAGAGGGAAAGGAGGGAAGGCGGCTGCCATTCTCTCCCAAGAGGAGGAGGGAATGGTCCGCCCCCCCCAACCCTAACCCTAGGTGGGGCGCGCCTCCCAAGGTGGGCCCAGGGTGGGGAGAAAGAGGATAGCCCTAGTGGGCCAGAGGAGTGAACCAAGAAGTGGCCCATTAACCTCCCTAGCCTCCTAGCAAGCCTACAAAACACAATAAAAGTCTAATTGGCCTACAAAGGTCCATGACTGAAAGAAAAGTGTCCACATATGGACTAAATCCAAGGCCCAACATGGCCTCTAAACATAGAAAGGAAAATCCTCTAGTGAAGGTCGTCGCCGAGCCACAGTGACGTCGGCGTGCTCCGTGTGCTCCGTCGAGTGAAGCGGCGCGTGTCCTCACCAATTCTCCCCGGGTGGGAAGAACTCGACCCCGTCGAGTAAGGGTCACGGTCGCTCAAGTGACGCTCCAGCAAGTCCGGATCAATCCGCTCCAGCTCTCCGCGCGTGATCCAGGTGTCGTCTGACTCAGGGCGCCCTCTCCAACGCACTAGGAAGCGCTGGTAGGCCCCGCTCCTGGTGGTGGTCACCTGCTCATCCAGTATACAATCGATGTGCTCGCGTCTCTGTAATGGGGCTGGAGGAGGTGGACTCTCAGAAGGTGTATCGCTCACAACAGGAAGGGGAGGCCCAAGAAGCTCACTGGGAATCACTGCTGGATCCCGATAGGCCACTAGATCAGAGACGTTGAACGTCGAACTGATCCCATAATCATCTGGAAGCTCAATCTCATACGCGTTAGACCCAATCCGCCTCAGAACTCGGAAGGGTCCGGCACCGCGGTCCTGGAGTTTCTTTACGGCCCCCGAAGGGAACCGTTCAGGTCTGACCCTGATCATGACATGCTCTCCCTCGCGAAACTCACGCGTGCATCGACGCACATCAGCCAACTCCTTATAACGTGCGTGGCTGGCCTCAAGGGGGTGATGATGCAGACTCCGACTGAGGTATGTAGACTCATACTTATGTAAATGCAGGGGTGGTCCTGGACAACCAAATGTAGACCTAATAGGCCTATGATGTCTACCTGACATGACAACATGGGGAGGACCTGGACAACCAAAGTATGACCTATCATGCACATGTGTCCTACAAAGCATGGTAGACTCAGGAGGGTGAATAACGTCAAACTTACTCATGACTTTACCCCTATATGATGAGGGACATGGTGAAACATGAGAGAGAGACATGTGTCCCTGGCCTCCTAAACTCTGGCGTCTGGATGCATGCAAGGTGTGATGTTGACTAGCAGACCTGGATGGGGTGTGGTAATGGACCTTCTCGACAAGGTGGGAAAAAGAATATAAGTCGAGAGGCTCACTAGGGAGGGGATAAAATTGGTCAAAGAAATGATGAACCCTCCCGTCAGGTCCCTTCACTATACTTGCCCATGTGCGACAGTGCAGATGATCACCTTCAGGTGTTCCAATATATGGGGCAAGGGGTTCAGGAGGGAGGCAAGGAAAGCTAGGTTCCTCCCTCGGGATCATGACACCATAAGTGGGGACAAAACCAACCTCCACGGGTAGGGGAAAGAATAAAAGGACCTCGGAGGTGATATGTCCTATGGTGTAGACGGAGGTAATAGACCCCACGGATGGGAGTATGAAGCTATGACTATAGGGCTGGTCAGACCCTAAGGCCAACATATACGTGAACTCCCACTGACAATCTAGACTCCTAAGAAAGTCCTTCATATTTTCTAGAAAGCAGAAGGACCGAAAAGTGGTGTGAAAGGAGTCAAGGGGTACTACTGGGAGAGCTGATTCTGAGGATGGGTGGCAAGGGGCTGAAACATCTAGAAGCAGACTCCTCCCTAACCAGCTAGCTAACAGCTCTCCAATGACAACTTCGCCCTCAAGATGTAAGAATGGTTCAAGATGAGGGTTAAAGGGCAAAGCATCTATCTCGGGAGGGGAAAGGGGCTCATCTATGATGTGGAGGGTACCTTGGCTCTCCATCGAGTGTCTCAGGACGAGAGTGCCGGTCCCATCCTCCATAGGTTTAGGCACGACTGGGTGCTCCATGGGATCACTCCCTAACTCCTCTACCTCAGTCAGGTACTCCTTGGCTAACTCCTGGTCAGCCTCGTAAGTCACTGGAACAAGCCTAGGTGGTGGGGGACATGCGACGGATTTGGATAGGTCCCGAGATTTTCGCCAGTTTTCCCAACTAGGACTCTTTGCCCTAATTCGACCTCTAGAACGATCTATAGGCTCTATAAATAGAGGGCTTCGACGACTAGGGTTCCCTATTTGATTCCTTGGCCGGTGGTGTGGGCGGCCGTGACCGGAGTCGAGTGAATTTGGGCGTTTGAGGGTGGCGCGATTAGGGTTCCGGTGGCAGGTTTTCTTCTTCCTTTTTCCATCGATTAAGGTAGGTTTCTCTCAGGCTGAACCAACAAATAAATATACAAACTTGTTCATCTTTCTGTCCTCTTTTTTTTGATACTATTTTGCTCAGTTTGTATGGACCATGTCTATCAAATTTCTTAGTTTACTCGGAGGTGTACCCAAAGGGTCACCTTCCCTTTCAATTCATTTTACATTAGTTTACCTTAGTCTAAATGCACATCAAAGCATGCTATCTTATTCGCCTTCGAATTCTCTTTCCAGTGATACTAATTTGCCCAAATTCTATTGAGTAGATTGATCGAAATCATTGTTTTAGTCAAGGTCTATCGGGGGTTCACCGTCGGCGGACCTCTGTTTTAAAAACGGTCATACCAGCTACTGCATGGGGAATAAACGATCACGCGATAGACTGTTTTCCTCTCCCCAATATTTTTTTTTAAAAAAAGACTTATTGAGGCGTCCTACCTCAAAGACGGCTTCATGAATATTCATTAGTTTATTAATTTTGAGATGTTATTGACGCGCCCTAGCAGTCCAATGCCTCTATTAGGCACGTCCAACCTCCAAGACGTGTCCATGTTTTAAAAAAAAAGGATATAAGTAGCCTGCTACCCTAGCGGTCTTCTTGAGACCGTCTAGTGCCATATGCGGCCTTCAGAAGATCGTTTTCTCTTGATTTCTAGCATTTAAACCGGCTCATTTGCTGGGTTTTAGGTTAGATTTATGCTGTCTTTTTACTTGTTGATGAGGCTTAAAACCTTACAGAACATGACCATTTAGGTTACTGAAATTATCAAGTTCAAATTTCTATCATTTCCTATCTTTCTAATGTTGGAAAATAATGAGGAAATCAATGGTCAAATCATATTTTAAATTGTAGAATTTTTTGTATTTACCTTCAATTGTTACTCATAGCTTGCTAGCTTCTTAAAGATCGATTGAGGGTCGTTCCACTCCGGTGGTTTCGACTTACCGCTACACTTGGTTTTCGAGGTTTATAAGATATTAATTCTTGGGCATCGAATTACCTCTCTGTCAGATATTCCTTCTGTCGGACTAGGTGTTCATGTTCTGAGCCCTCCGTAAGTCTCCACAAGCCTGGGGTTCTCACTAGGACGCCGAGTAGGTTGTATCAGATGTCCTGGACCCATCGAAGTTCATTTTTGAGGTGAAAATGCTGCAGCCCCTAGACCCCATGTAAACAGCCAGTAATCCAAGATGAGAGACCCACCACATCCAGGTTTATTTCAAGTCGATTATCGGATTTCTATGAAAGTGAAGTCGAGACCCAATTTCTTCACCGTTTACCCACTAGTATCAATATTGGATCTCCAACTATCCGACTACCAAAATCTCAGTTCCAGGCCCGGTTGGACCCGGACTAGATTCCTGTCAATTACGCAGAATACACATCGATGCCGCATTGAATTTATCTGCGATTTTGTTAGAAAAATGTCTCTATAATCTTATTTAGTTACAAAAAACCCTTATAATCTGTTTATTTTAAAAAATCAAAATCCAGTAATATTTAAAAGGACACCCACAAAGTTAACTTTCATTTTAAAAACGGAATATTACGAGGAATATCCCTTCCATCCTTTGTTAATCTTTTTCCCCAAAATACCCTCCCCCATGCTCTCTCACTGCGGACACCCACTTTGTAGGGTGGGGATGCCAAAGTCCTCTCCCTCTCTCCCTCCCTCTCTCTCTCTCTCTCTAAAATGACGTAGCTTAGGGAAACAAGCTGTGGTGATGGGTAGATGGGGGAGATGAGGGGGGACTGTCGACATGGTGCTAGAGTTGCTAGGGGCACCCAGTTGCTGTCGGCATACTCACCTTCTCCGTCACCCACCTCCTCGTCGCCTCGTCGGACTTCCAGTTCATGGTTTCCCTATCACCGACATCCAGGCGGAAGAGGGTCGCCAACCTCTACCCCGCCGACAAGCACTTCTACAAGGGCCAACTCTGGCCGTTACACCTCTCGCTGCACATCTTCATGGTGAGGTCGCTGCTGCTAGCCCCGTCAAGCTCCTTTTGCTTGGATTCAATCACCACCACCTCCTGCGACCCCAACAGAAGCAGTGACCCTCTCTCTCTCTCTCTCTCTCTCTCTCTCGGAGTTAATCAGGGGGTTTTTGATATTTTTATTAGTCGAGTTTAGACTTAACCATAGTTAAGTTAAGCACTGTGCATGCCCATCTAGATATGGAGACCAACTGCGAGGGCTTATTCTTAATATGGGCTTAGTAGTTATCCAAAATATTGTTAAAGTATCACTCTAGTTAACTTCTGTCCAAGGAAAGAAAATATTCCATATCTATTCTTTTATTCCCATTAGTTATTAGTAATATTATGACAAACATGCCCTTACTATGTGCCTTGCTTTCTAGCCATCTGCTTCCCCCAAATCCTCACCACCTGCTCCAGCATCGCCGAAGAGAGATGGTCGAGATGACATCGAGAGAGAGAGAGAGAGAGAAATCACAAGGATGGGGAGAGACACAACAGGAGTGGGGGAAAGAGGGTAAAGGAGACATATTAGTCATTCCACAATTATTGTCACTGATAACCACAGTTTTGCATCGCGGCGGCAGCGGTCCAGGCGCTCCAGAAGTTCCCCATCGTCAACTCGTCTCTCATCGATGGCAACATCCACTACCACGCCAGCATTCATCTCGGCATCGCCGTGGCGCTCGAAGGCGGGCTCATCGTTCCCGTCATCCGCGACGCGCAGCAGCGCAGCTTCGTTGACCTCGCCCGCACCATCAACGACCTCGCGCACCGCGCCCGACGCCTCGTCGATCACCACGCTCAGCTCTTCGTTGCGCAGCAAATCCTGCAAGGCCTGGATGTGGCCCGGCCGGTTGGCGATGATCGCCTTGGCGAGCGGTCCGTACATCATGCGATTGGCCCGCACGACCCGCTTGTAGAGCCAGACCTGCTGCTGCAACCGGTTGACCGTGCGACCGCTGCCGGTCTCCTCCGCCGCATGGGCCGTGAGGATGGTCGCGAACCGCGCCACCGTATCGACCAGATCGGTTTCCAGCAGCTTCAGGAAGGGCGTGTCGCCGGCATTGCCCGCCGCGCATTGCAGGAAGGCCCGGGTCAGCGCCGCGCGCTCCTTGCGTGTGGTCGCGTCATTGTCGGCCCGCGAGACGATGGTCTGGCACAGTTCGCCGCCGTTATCGGTGATATCGGCGATGAACAGCGCCGCCAGCCGCTGGGTATTCTCGTTCTCAGCCGCGCCCGAGGGCAGGTCGAAAGCCTCGACCAGATCGTCGATCGGCAGGATGCCCTGCCGGGCGAGCAGGTTCAGCACCGGCCAGAGCGGCACCGGCTGGCACAGCGAGACGATGGCGCTCTGGCCCTGCGCATTGCGCTGCTTCAGGCCGACATTCAGCTTCGCGAAACGCTCGGCAAGGTCGACCCAGGCCGGATCGGCGACGCCGGCGAGCCCGGCGGCCAGATAGTGCCAGGCCGAATTGCCGGTCGCGTCGGTCGCGCCGAGGAATTCGAGGATGCGTTGATTGAGGGTCGATTCAAGCAGGATGCCGCAGGTCTCGATCAGCGCGACCGCCGTCTCCAGGTCGCGCGTCTCAAGAACGTGATGCAGATAGGTCTCGCCTTTCGGTCCCCGGGTATCGAGCAGACGCCCCTGTCCCTGCTGATCGCGCATCCACTCGCTCAGCAACCGGATCAGCGTGCCCGAATAGCGGCGCATGCGCTGCTTGATCTCGGCGTCGACGGCTTTCAATGGATGTGTGGTCGCGGTCTTCATCGTGGGAAGAATCGTCCAGATCGAAGTGAAGGGGGAGGAAAGGTTCAGGCGGCCGGCGCGAGATCCACCACCAGACGGAAGGTACCGTCATCCGTTTCGACCGGGTCGCCCGGTATGAAGCCCCGTTCGTAAATGACCACGCTCGCCGCGGCAACAGTATGTCGCAGATCGGGGATGACCGCATCAATCCCCGATGCCGCTCCCTATGATTGATGCACAATATAACCAAAATCATGAATATAAGGTCATAATTAGGAATAAAACCTAATTACCTAAGCTTAACATATAATTATAAGGCTCGATCTGTAATCTGTTTGGAGTTAACAGAAACAAGAAAATTGGAAAGAAAAAAGTGGTCTAGCCAGAACGGCATCTTGAAATAGCAGTCAGCCTGGAACCGCTACTTGACAGAAGCGGTCTTTGAGAGACTACCTTCTGCCTACAACAGACAGAAGCTAGTTAATGCATTCAAGGCCTATCCTAGGGCATACAATGAATGAAAGACATGCTAAACAAATATGTAAGATATGATAGAATAAAATTAAATTATGAAGATACATGGGTTTACATGGATTAAGCCAGAGTTATCATCTTTTCTCTTATGGGCAGGAATTATGTATGCAGAAGTAACCAAACTGCGCAGTGATAGTAAATCGTAAAATACGACGTATAGAAAGCATGAAATTTCAGGAAATCAGAGGACTTCTAATCCTAACTTGGTTTTTAAGCTGTTCATGAGATAACCTACCCCTAATTTCTTCCCTAGACTTGGAATTTGTTGTTGGGAGAAAGTCGCCATTCCTGCACGTCCTACGTGAAATTTGCAACTTCTAGTGGCTCTATCTCCTTGACCTCTTCACCAAAATTCACAAGATTTGGAGGGTGATTAGAAGATATAGAGGAGAGCAAATAATTCTAAAGGATCAACCTGAAAATACCTCGGTTAGGGTTCCAAATCCTCAGGTCTTTCTCAGATAGACAAGCTTGTTCCTATGTAGTCTACAAAGAACCAGCGACTTTCGGGGCTTCTAACTTCTGAGGGTCTTGATCTCCTAACATGAAATTTGGAGAGGAGTTAGTTAAAACTAAAAGGAATGAAAAGTTCTGAAGACTTAACCTCAGATGACGATGTCTTACCTTCGAACCATGCAAGCCAAAAGTAAGATTCGTGCAGGTCGAATCTGGGCTCTATTTTTAAAGTTGACCTAGGGTTTGAGGGATTAGATCGAATTAGAGTCTTAATTTGGAGTAGGATCGATACCCAAGAGTCTTGGACCAGGTTTTCATGTCAGATAGCATCAAATCATGGGGATTGGAATGCTAGAAATCCCTTTTTTCCACTCTTCTACAAACCCCGTTCACGGAAGCTAGTAGCAGTCTCGGTCGGACTGCCTATATCAGAATGCGGTCGCATGATAGGCTGCGTTCTCGTGGATTTTTTGAAATTTTTAGATTTTCTATTTATCTCATTATTTAGTATATTTATCCATTTTAAATCCAAAAAGAGCCCTAATTACTGCTCTAGAAGTGGGCTTGGGCTTAAATGGCTTAGAAATTGGTCTTTGGGCCTAGTTTAAGTGGGCTTACTTAATTGGTTAATATATAGCCCACCTTCGAGTTTAGCTCGGAGCTTTCCTTACTCGTTGTATCGTGCTTGTCGGCCATCAAGCACTCACTTTCCTTTGCCATTTCATAGTCCTTGATCAGGCACTTTAATATCTCCCTGTTCATCCTGCATGATGAAACAAGTGGAAATTTGTCGAGATCAATTAAACTTCTAAAAATATGCAAAAGCTTAGCATTATCTTTATATCTCTTCACATGTTTAATTATCCACATAGAATCATCACTAGGCATTCCATAAGAGTCATTCTCGACTAAATCCCAGAGTTTGGGATCAATAGATTTAACATGGCGACTTATGTGTAAAATTCATTCATTGAAATTTGAACTATTAAAACATGGAGGAGAAGACAACACACAATCAGACATGATGCTTATCAAACACACCTATAAAGATCACTCTAAAGATCGTTAGATCTAGGAACAACAAAGCCTCGCTCTGATACCAATTGTTTGGTCCCGGGGTAGGCGAGCAGACAAGAAGGGGGGTTGAATTGTCCCCTATACTAGATGACAAATTAAAATGCTACGCAGCGAAATTAACAACTTTTAACAAGATTGAAGAAATTAACTAAACAAGTTAACTAAATTCTCTCAATTTCTTCGTTCACACACGATCACATAAACGGATGTAATATCCAAACCGCACACTCTTACTCACCGATCACACATGCATAGATACAAACCACAAATTCACAAACCACAAGACACACCACAATACACAAGGATTTTTAAGGTGGTTTGGGACCACGACGGGCTCCCTACGTCCACCCCTCACCAAACCGGTGAGGCTTCACTTGGGGATAAATCTCTAAAATGGAGGTGACGCTCCAAACACACGTGGGACGACGCCCGCACATACACACACACGGAGATGCGATCTCCAACACGATCCGACCACGGATCCAACACACACACACTGCTGTAACACCACAGCCCAATATGCCCACAATCGTACGCAGACGGTTCAAAACACTACCGTACACCGACGGTCCACAAACACCACTTCCAGTTCAAAGAAATCAAGAAGAATATACAAACATGCTCAAACCAGAGTATAGCCTATGAGAAACATCACAAACAACATATAGAAGATGTAGAAAATAATCTCCCTCGAACTCCAATGGCCGGATGAAGATATTCCTTGAACCACAAGTTGGAGAGAAGTCGGATGAAGATGATTCTTGCGCCCTCTTCTTCCTCTTCTCGAGCTGCTTCTTTTCTTCTTCTACCACGAGCTCCAAATCTTCATGGATGTAGATGAAAATCATCTTGCAAGAGCTCCTCTTCCTTTTCCCCCTTTTCTTCTCTTACAAGAAAGAACAAATAGGCATTAGGGTTCTTCACTTCTCAAATTCGGAGCACACATTGATATATATAAAGGACTGAATGCATTTGATTCTATCATGATCTCCTCATGTGTCGAAGCGTGTGTTTAAATGATGAAAAGAATAGGTCTCAAAGGTTTCTAAAGCTAAGTCAAGTCAGCAAAATTCAAGCCAACAATGAAGCAGTGGCAGTGGAATAAGAGAAGTGGCACAAGCAATTCAACAAAAGTTAGGAGTTCAAGATGAGATTTATGTGAAAAATGGTCGAGTGATTTGCAAATTTTGGTCAACCAAAGTCACCTGGTAGAGCCCTGGTTTAATGGTGAAAAATAGCTCTTACGGGTGAAAATAGATGATAGCACTGAGAAATACTGAAGCAAGGGTGAAAAATAGCTAAGGTTGAAGATTTCATGAAGAGGACCCGACTCCAGAAGCTTTTAGAGTCAACTCCAGAACACCCACCATGCTAAAGGAAACAAAAGTCACAAAGAAACTCACAAGGGTGACAAATATTGATTAAGGGTGACAAGTAGGTTGGTAGTTCTGACAAATGGGTTCACAGTGTTGAGAAATAATAAGCATCCATGGAAAGAAGCCTTACACCTACTGACGAAACAAAGGTGAAAAACACCTCAACTGAAGTATTGTACTGTTGGATCAATAAGGGTGAAAATAGACAATATGGGTGACAAATGATGAGTAGCAGTAACAAATAAGTCACTAGAGATGACAAATGCATGTTATGACAGTCAAATGGACAATGAACCTTTTCATGTTGATGGAGTCGATGCAAAAAGGTAATAGCATTGACGCCAAAGCACCCATCATGTGAAGAGAATTGTGGTGACAAAAGGCCTCTATGGGTGACAGATATAGAATCGAGGTGACAAATAGTTAGATAGAAGTGACAAATAGGTGGGCAATGTGAGAAAAAGAGCCGGCAAGAAGAAATGCCATTGCAACGTCGACGCCAAGCTTCAACAGCATCGACGTAGCCAGTGTGCCAACCTCAAACAAGCATACAAATGAAGCCAACCATATCAATTGGGTTCTAAGGCGAACAAAAGGAACAATAAGGGGGAATAATGCCCTTCTAAGGGATAAAAATAGATTTCAAGAGGGACAAATGGAGATCAGAAGTAAGAAGGAATGAATGTTGAAGAAGAGCTGACTCTGGTTGCAAAGCAAGTTGACTCCAGTCAATACAACCCCAATTAATGTTGACCTTTGCCAAAGTCAACACAAGTAAAAATCACTCCAGCAAGCTCAACTTAAAGATTGACTCAAGTCAAAACTAACACAAGTCAAAGTCAACATTGGTAAAAGTCAACATCAGGAAGGTAATAGAAGAGCTCGGGAACAAGTGCAAAATAGAGGTAACAAATAGCCAAGCATCAGTAACAAATGAGCGCATATGGGTGACAAATAAGCCTTTGTTGGTGACAAATAACTAAAGGTGACGGATCCTTTTTGGATGCTTCCCTTACGAGTATCTTTATACCATGCCTCCTGACTATCAAGACCTTTGTACATTTGCTTCCACAGATTTTGTCCCTCTCCTGCCTCATAAGCACACAAAGTTGACCCCTAAGACAGCCAGTCACGCTCTTCTTGGGTATAGCACAAACCACCATGGGTATCATTGTTATGATCTGACAGCGCGTCGACTTTACAGCTCTAGTCAGTTCACCTTCTCTAAGGATGGCCCTTTCTTTACCTCTTCCTCTCCGGATCTTTCTTCTTTATTTGATTCTGACCCTTCTCCTCCTACCATCATTCTAGGGTTCCCCCTTATGAGCCTTCCCCTACTCCCCTACCCACTAAGCCTTCATTACCTCCTCGGCCTCCCATTATGCTTGTCTATAGTTGCCGTCCTTTTTATCATACAAATGTTTTTGTGCCTCCGACTGAAGATGTTGGCAACTCTGATGGATAAGCTTTGCTTCCCCATGCTCCTACTCTACCTCTTGTCGATCCTCCACGACATTACCCTAAGCAAAATTGTCATCTTCCTAATAGCCTTCGTCTTGTTTTGGTTGACTCCTACTCTCCACAGTTCTCTACCTTCCTTGCAGTCTTGCATACCTACCAAGAACCTTAGAACTATCGTCAAGCAATCAAGCTTCCAAAGTGGCAGCAAGTTATGAATGAGGAGCTTCAGGCTCTTTAGCAGACTCAAACTTGAGATCTTATTCTACTTCATCCCGATATTACTCTTATCAACTACAACTGGATTTACAGGATTAAAACTAAGTCTAATTGCAGTATTAAGCATCACAAGGTTAGGCTTATAGCATAAGGTTTCACTCAAGAGTATGGCCTTAAATATGAGGAGACTTTTACTCCAATGGCCAAAATGACCAGTATTCGTACTCTCATCACTATTGTGGCTATTTGTGGTGGTCTCTTTATCATCTCAATGTGAAGAATGCCTTTCTTTATAGTGATCTTTCTGAGTAAATCTAAATGCAACCTCCTCCTAATCGTTCGACACCACCACATTATGTTTGCCGCCTTCGCAAGGCCCTCCATGGACTCAAACAAGTTCCTCCTGTTTGGCTTGAGAAATTCTACCATGTTGTTCTTGAAATTAGTTTTCATGGGAGTGTAAAGAATTATGCTCTTTTTGTCCATGAATCTCCTCACAGTAGTGACATCTTTTTATATATATATATTGATGACATGATCATCACCGGAGACAACACTACTGACATCGCCTCTCTTAAGTAGCATCCCCATCAATAGTTTAAGACAAGGAAGGCGGAATTGGGGATCAAGATCGGATCGGTCGGTCCCAAAATGATCCAAATCGGTGGGATCGACCAATCCGGCCGATCCCGGCCGAGTCATGCCAGCAGACTTGACTCTGAAGATGAACCCGATGAAGTGCACTTTTGGCGTGTCCAGTGGAAAATTTCTGGGCTTCATCGTCCGACATAGGGGCGGCGGGACGGGCCGCATTGGCCAGCGGCGGGCTCTGGCTGTAGATCGCGCCGACGGTGCCATCGGGATAGGTCTCGACGCCGAAGGAATCCAGAATCTGGATTTCATACAGCCCCATCGGGAAGACGCCGCTGTTTCCGCGCCGCTGCGGATTGACCGGCGGATTGGGCTGGGCGGGCTCGCGGAATTCCAGGTGGATCTGGATGTCGCCATACGCCGCGCGAGTCTTGAGGAAATTGTAGACGCGCCCGCCCGCGGTCAGCACGCCGTCCTTCACCGTCCATTCGCCGATATGGTCGCCGGTCCATTTGGAAATGTCGTGGCCGTCGAACAGCACATCGGCATCCGCCGGCGGCGGGCCCGAACATTCGGTGCCGGTATGCACCACCGGCGGCTGCGGGCGGCGGATATCGTCGGCACGCCATTGCGAGTTGGGCATCTTCGGGCCCGCCAGCGTCAGTTTGGCCAGCGCGGGATCGGACAGCCAGGGCTGCCAGGACGGATGGGCGGCGATGATCGCGGCCAGTTCCCTGGGATCGACCTGGGTTGCCGCATTGTCCTGCGCCATGGCCAGGCCCGCGGCACCAACAAGCCCCATCACCGTCGTCACCAGTATCGCGCGCATCGGCTTCCCCGCTTTTGACGGGGCGAGCCTAGCGCAAGGCGGCTGGGCCTGTCTCCCTATCCGGCGAAGCGGATGCCGAAACGGAAGGAGCGGCCCAGCCCGTCATAGACCTGGGTATTGGTGAAGCTTGTGCCGCTGGTGGTGGCGATCGCGGGTGCGCCCACATCGGTGACATTGTCCATCGCGCCATACAGCGCCACCTGCTCCGACACCTGCCAGGACGCCCGCAGGTCCAGATAGGCGATGGCGGGGATGGAATTGTCGTCCACCAGCCCGGCGATGTCGCCGCGCGTCAGCACGCCGCCGGCATAGGACGCCGAAGACTGTAGCAGTCATATAAACGGCCGCTAGACCTTGTCAACCCCAGAAATCGATTTAACCAGTCAAACCACCAAAAATGGTCTATAATAGAACCGCTTATAGAACTTAGCGGTCTACTAATGGGCCGCTAAGGACACAAATCCAACCGACTATGAAACATTAACCGAAGTCAAATGGAGCTTAGCGGTCTATCGAAGGGCCGCTAAAGACCTCAAACAGTCAGAGCTAGACCGCTAGCCCGAATCGACTTAAAACTGTTGACCGAAGACCACATGAAGCTTAGCGGTCTACCATAGGGCCACTAAAGCTAGCTTCACGGTCTATCGAAGGGCCACTTAGCCAAACCGACTAATCACCTAAGTCTAGCTGTCTAGAAATGGAGATTTAGCATATAATCTTGGCTTCTTTCTAGTATAGAAATATTAGAATTCAAATATTTCGATATTACAATCATCTAATATTTTTCTGTTATAGGGAACAACTGCATTTGACACATCAAGTCTATAGTCAAGGTAGAATGAACAATAAGTTTCATTGGTTTAGACCTTGAGGAGGGTAAAACCTGCTCGGCCTATTTAGGGCCCATCTAAGCCGAACCCAATTCGACTCACGAACCACGACGCGCCTAACGGGCCCCGACAGTGACTATCCACTACAGATGGCCCAGGACGAACGGTCCTTATATTCGCCAGCGTGACAAGATTTGACCCTAGCATAATGACCGCCAGATGACCCTCTGACGACCGAACATTATCTCCCACGACGACAGTTCCTACCCCACCAAGGGTGAGCACGACCCATTGGCGCCGCGAGACCCGTTGGGGAACCGTCTGACTCCGGAGGATCGGGCCCTCAATGGGAAACTCCCCCCGATCGTGGGGAGGTGTTGCTCCACGACTTACGCCCTTCCCTGCTAAGGGACCGGCCCTCACCACGAGGACAACCCCCTATAAATGGGACTTCGACGGTCCAACAGAGGGAAGACGGAGGATTCTCACCAAGGAAGCGCATACTCCACTCCAAGCAACAATAGAGAGAGGCTACTTGCTGTCCAGAGAGAAGGCCCCCGCTAAGCACTGCCTGCCCTCCGAGCACTCTTACCGTCCAGCGAGCACTCTCCGACCACTGGCTAGTAACGACGAGCACTTCTTGGGAGACAATCTGACTCTCTAGGCTTCCACGGGTGCCGGATGACTTCCACAACAAATAAATAGAAAAGTGTGGTATGAGAGCTAGAGATCATTTATCTGCCTCTATACTTTTTGGCGCCGTTTGTGGGAAATCCCATTGAAAAGTTATGACACCTCGTGGAAGTCTTCGTAACGCCAGCAACCGGGGCCGAGGTTCTCACCAAGGTCCCAGCTCTCGCCGGGCATCGCATGAAGCCTCGTCATATGCCCGACCGCGTCAGGAGGTTACTGTCGACGAGCTTGCAGAAATGCGCCAACAGATCCAAGTCCTGACCGATTTGTGCCAAGACCTCTTGAACAGGACCACGGGGCCCCAGCGCGTTCCATCAGAACAACCTCACAACAGGGGGCTCCGACTGTGGCAGATTCCCGCCGAGTGTGGGAGACTTCCCACGACTCCACTGGGCGGACCCGCCGACCGCGCAACTCGCCTGCGTTGAGGAGACACAGTCTGCTCCACTCCAATCCAGATATGGCATAGCGACTGTGGTGCATGGATGAAATCGGGGACAAGGTCTGATACCTGGATGATGTTCTGCTCACCGCCAAAACCCGCGGCCTCATCGACGACAACCTCGACTTCCACGCTCCATTTTTCCGGGAGATTATGGAGGCTCCCATCCCTCCAAAATTTCAGCTACCGTCATTCACCCCTTACGATGGCACCACAGACCCGGTCGATCATATGCACAATTTTGAGTCCAACCAGGTGTTCCACTAGGCTCTGAAAGTTGTGAAATGCCTGACGTTCGTCACCACCCTCCGAGAGAACGCCCGAACGTGGTTCGAGTCCCTGCTGACCAGGACTATCATCTCCTTTCAACAGCTGAAGAAGCTGCTCAAGAAAAACTTTATCGATTGTCGAAAGATGGCCAAATCCGCAGTGAGCCTACTCATCGGCCCCTTGGAAGAGATATACAACTGCCCCCGAGAGATCCACATCAACGTCATATCATGAGGGTCAACCTCCGGGGTAGATATGAGCCGAGGAAGCACCACGTCGAGCGAGCTAGCCAAGCTGTAGAGCCTATCAAGCCCGTGGCTCCAGCAAATGAGCAACAACCCCTAGTGTTCTCCGACCAAGACTTAGAAGGGGTAGTCATCCCGCATGACGATGCTCTTGTAATCTCAGCAACCATCAATCATTGCAACATAGATAAGGTGTTGATCGACAATGGCAGTGCGCTAGATGCTTTGTCGTACGATTATTTTCTGAAGATTGGTGAGAATCCGTCGAACTGTGTCTGGTCCTAACCCCCCTTTGTGAATTCAATAGTCAAGTGACTTACCCCGAGGGAGCCTTGAGCCCGTTGATTACTCTTGGGACTCCTCCCAAAGCCATAACCTTTGTGGCAAATTTCATTGTGGTAAAGGGGATAACGGCCTACAATGCCATCTTCGGTCGAGGTATCATCGACCGAATAAAGGCTGTACCCTCAATCTACCACCAAAAAATAAAGTTCCCTACCAAATTTGGTGTGGAAGAGGTCCGGGGTAATCAGACAATAGCTAGAAGGTGCTATGTAATCTCGGTTGAAATTGTGCGTCCCAAGGATGTAAACCAAGACAAGGGGATCATTGAAGAAAAGACAGCAACAAGTAAGCCTGGTGGGGATCTATTGCCATTTTTCCTTAAAGACGACCCAACCCTCGAAGTCAAGATTGGGACAGATTTACTGCCTGAAATATAGGCTCAATATAAAAAGTTTCTTTCGGAGTATGTCCACATCTTTGCATGGTCTGATGATGATCTTCCCAAAATTTTCGAGGAAACCGTGATGCACTACCTCAACCTTGATCCTGTTATCAAGCCCGTTTAGCAGCGAAAGAGAAAGCATGTCTCGGCAAAACAGGCGATCATAAAAGAGCAAATCAAAATAGAGACATTAGACAAAGCAAATTAGATGATGTATTTGGGTTATGATGGATTTAGATAGTGAAATTGGGGTTCTGAAAATTAGATGATGGATAAGAAGGTAGGCGATAGATTTAGAGAAAGAACTTAGATGATGTAATGCCTAAGTGAAGAGGCATAGATGGTGAACAACATGCGATGAACTTAGATGATGCAGAATCAGACAATAGACTTTGGTCTTACAGAATTAGAAGATGGACTTAAATGATGGAGGATTAAATAATAATCTTAAGCATTACACCCCGTGTGTATAATGAATGCACAGGATGTCACATATACTTATGCGATTTAGAGTATTAGCACTTGAAATTTCATTTCAAATACATACATAAATAGAAAAGTTAGATGTGACCTTTTTCATTTCATAACTTGTACATATACATACAATATTATTTACACAAAAGTCTCACACCCATACAACCCAAAATATACAATCTTTGAGGGCTCAATTGAGAACACAAAATCTAAATTGCAACCTTCACGTTCTTAACCAACCAACACGTACACCTCCTTTCAAGCAACTTGTAAATTTTTACCGACCAGTACTTAAAAAGGGAAGTAGGTAACCATCTTAATACGATAACTTAGTAGGATTCCTATACAAACCCAACACTGCATCTTGTCAATACAATATGCATATAACAGTTTAAGAAATTAAACTAAGCTACAGTCAACTAGTTTTAGCATGTTATATAATTACATATAATATAACTAATATGTGATTTTGGAACATGGAGTAGAATGATCTTAATAAGTCAATAGATAACTTATAGTTAAGGTGGAACAACAATGTGAGGTGTCCCATACTACCATCCAAGATTGTCGAGATTAAGGAATCATATTACAATATTAAACATGCATCTAAGGAAGGAGCGAAGAACATAACATAGCAAAAACTTGCATAACTTGAATAATTTGAACATGAATCGTTAACTTGAAATGAAATAAAAAGTTTGAACATCAAAAGATACATGATGTTTCTTTTATTTTTCTTTTAATATTTTACTATTTTATCATGAAGTGAGTGACTAGACGTTGGTGGGACAGTGTGACCATGGCTCCGGGACTGGAGTGTTAGACCGTCCTCTAGAACTAATCTTATAGCGGAAGGATAGACTTTGCCTAGTTGCTTAACCTTCTTCTCATATCTGGAGGAGGCCATTGAGATCCCCTTTTATGGACGAGGCGCGGAGAGATGACTAGATAGATGGATTCCATATTCTCTGAGGTGACCGCACAGCATGACACGGCGGTCAAGACTATAGTCAGAATGGGGAAGTAAAAAAAATTACAACGTTGTGCAGGAAAGCGGATACATTGATGTCAGGCCATCACTATAACGATTTTCTAGCTATTTCTCTTCCCATGACTCGATGTATGCATAACCCAGGTCAAACGAGAGTGAGACACGTGACAGTCATCGACTGGTCCCCACGCAACGGGTATAAATTTAGCCCCACGTCAATAATAAATTGGGGGTTGAGGTCTAGTGATAGGGAGTGTGGGTTTTCTAAAAGGTAATCATTTGAGGATGGAATCAACTCTCTGTCAATTTGTGTTTGAGCTCATTTCCTCAACTTCTCCGAGGAAACATATATAAATATTTGAAAAGAGGACATGTATTGTCCCAAAGGCACCTAAATGTCCAAGGCCATCCCTCATACCTAGGGGAATTTGTGTGAGAGATCAACACCAATTTAGTTTCATGTTGACAATAAATTGAGAATTAAGAATCTAACAATAAGAAATGTGAACCTTCTAAATGGCCGGTCATTTGGGATAGAATCAATTCCCTGCCATCAGATGATATCAAGCTAGGGCATGTAAGAAGGACAAGTGGATAACTTTTCCGAGGAAGCTAATGAAGAATTATTCTGTGAGAATGTGGTAAAGCTTCTAGAGGATTGACGATGTTATAAATTCGAGCATCTATTTAGGTCGAATCTGATTTGGCTCTGGATCCAACCTATTATGTAGATTTGAACTCAACAATCTAACTTGGCGTCTAAGGTAGGTATAGACTTGACCCGATTCTTGTTTCCATCTTGATGATTGGCAGGGCAAGTCACATGCACAGGGGCTATTTAGCCTGAGATCCCTAAATTTGATTGTGCCCACCTACTATAGTCCAAACACAAGTCAAGGATTGGTGTCATCACTTGCCTTCCACTCGTTTGTTCTAGATCCTGTGAGAGGATTCATATTTGAGAGTACGCCAGCACTAATGAGGCACTTTATCAAACATCCTATACATTTTGAGAGTTGAGACAAAGTTCATGCATTGGCGCACGTTGTCTCATCCCTAATCTTGAGCCACTTTGACAACAGACTAAGATTACTTATCTGAGATGGAGCCGGATGAGTTATTTCATGGGTTTTCACTTTTTAAATTCGATAACTTATCCTTACGTTGGGATTAACGAAGCCGCAGCCTCAGCCCGCGAGATATGAGTCACCTTGCCCTTCTGTTTTCTACTGGCAGCTATAGAGGACTAGAAGGAAGATGCTACTGAAGTCTGGGGATGGATCTTCTGGAACTGTTGAGATGGCTTGCTGGTGGAAGTGGAGGCCTGAACTGCGATTGAGACGGCTGAGATTGAGTCACTGAAGCAAATTGCACTGGGATCGCTCGTAAAGGATAGTCTCTCACCACGTGACCCAGCTAGTCACATCGACAACATACCACCGACAGAGAACACGATTTGCCTTGGTGGCTGCCACCACACCACGCACAACCCCTGAATTAGCTCTTAGCAGAACTCTGGCATTGCTGGAAAGAGGGAGCTGACTGTTATACTGCATCAGACGATGCCTACTGGTCGAATCGCTTCTTGAACCTCTTCTTATACTTAAATCTCCTGAACTGGGACTTGCCCGAAGAAGCAACACCACTAGCAGCCAGAGTGATAGAAGAAAAACCTGGAACAGGAGGTAGATAACCAGATGGAAGCTGAACTGTCAGCTGAACTGACACTGTCTGAGAAGAAGTCTGGGATCTCGCCAAGTCCAACTCCAATGCTGCCGCAGCCTGATATATCTCATTCATATTAGTTACTCGAGCAACAATCAACGGCTACCTTAATTCAGCATGGAGACCATGAAGGAACTATTTCGTATTTAAAGCTTCGTTCGCTAGCACATGGGGCGCATAACGGCCCAATTCCTTGAACCTGTTTCGATATTCAAGAACTGACATTCCTCCCTGGATGAGCTGCAAGAACTAGTGCATTTTACCCATCCTGAGGTACGCCGGACTAAAAGTAAGTTCAAATGTGGTGACGAACTCAGCCCATGAAATCTGCCGGAGTGGACGAGACTGAAAAGCAATCTCCCATTTTGTATTCCACCATGTCAGTGCTGTGCCCTGGAGCTGAAAAGTGCCGAACATCACTTTCTCATCTTTCGCGCATTCCATAGAGCGAAACATGCGCTCGGTCGCATCCAGCCAAACCCTGGCAGCATCAGGATCGGTCTGGCCTTCAAAAGTCAGTGGGTGAAACAATAAAAATTCTTTCAAAGCACGTCTGCGACTGCCAAGTGCATCCCCTAGAGCTGGAATAACTGGAGCCGAACTAGGAACATCTTGAGGGACACTACTAGCTTCTTGGGGAACCAGAACTCTCTGACGCCGAGGCGGCATCTTGAATTGACTAGAAAACGTGGATAATAATCATGAAAATCTATTAATCATACAGAAAACATCCTAAGCCAGTAATAGACGATGCAAATGGACTAGTTCTGGACAATAGTTGTGCAATTTCATGTGATCAAATACAAGAAGGGCGCACAAAACAAATTGGCGGATCTGTTATCTTGGCCTCTGAGATTAGCTGGACCACCGTATGTCTCTTAGTGGTCATCTGCTTCCCAAACCTCTCTTTCAAATGAGATTTTTGGCTCCAAGAGCCGGCATGCTCGATCCTCCTCCCAATATATGGGAGTCCCAGAATTAGTGTAACATCCTGCGCGGTAAATTGCACTTTGCATCTGCCAAACCGGAAAATACTGTCTTGCATATGACATGACAATATGTCCTCTAACAAAAATGTGTCAAAGGTAATGGGAGAGATATTCATAAATACACGAAAATGAGTCTTATTCAACAGAGTTTTGTGACAGTCCCTAAAGTTGATTTCTTGAACAACCTTGGAGTAAAAAGAAATGAAACAACGATAAATAATTAGGAATAAACGAGTTTAGTAGTGACATGTCGAGTTAAAGCGTGTAGTCTTTAGAATTAAGAGATTTATTATCATCCGATGTGTAGATTTTGTAATAAAGACCTCTTAAAGATATGACGACTCTTGAGTAGATGTTTCTCTCTCTCTCTCTCCCCGACACATCATCGAAGAGAGTTTCAAAAATCTCGATTTAACTTTTAAGGAAATTCGCATGTAAGCAGAATAAATGAAGGAGTGCACGCACAGAAAGCAGAGTTTCTGCAATTACTTAAAAAGTCGAAAAACCAAATGATCTCCGGAGGTGATCTATTTATAAGTTTTTGGGACAGTCCCCAATTAAGGAGCGTCTGCAAATGACGTTGACGTTCCTTAATAGGACCTTTTTCAAATGTCAACTGCGTGACACCGTTTTCAAAGACGCGTTGTAAATGTCGGGCTTCGGTGCTGATCACCACGGATGTTCATCTTTCATGCACACATTGCACAGAGCTGGACCGTAAATAACAGTGAAGATTTTCAGATCACCCCCCAAAAATATAACATATATATGTTATGCCCCGTGATCTAAATTTGCTTTCCGCCGATGACCAATCAAACATAAATGTCAATTCATGACTTCCATAAAGTTGATTTCGGGGGAATCCATAATTGGCTGAGTGTTCCCAAATGCCATAAAGACAAGTAGGATTATTGCGTGCCAGACTTGACGCCAAAGTTGATCCGCCTTTTCCATCTCCTCAGGATTGCGATGATCGCATCCCTGGGAACGGGCATCGGCCAAGGGTCGTCAGGCGTCACGCTACCAAAGGATTAGCGAAATGTTATTTTTAGGATGTTAACCGACTGCTGAACAAACGACACAGCGTTGGTAAATGGAAAGATCTCACTTGAGCGATTGTTATGTTTAGAATGATACCACTCGTATCGTGTAAGATTCTGCAATACGAGCATGTGAATACTAGAGGCTTTGACTGACGTCGACGGGCGTTACTCTGATTAGTCCCTCGGTGCGGTACTTGTGTTGTGGTGTCACGCGCTTGTCCATGACTCATGCCAAGCACTATAATGATGTATACTTTGATTGGGCCGCCATGGGAGCCCTTATAGAGATTTGGCACCCGCACACACACACCTTTCTATTTTCCACTTTCGAAGCCACTATACTCCTAGAAGAAGTGGAGATACTATTGGGATTAAAGCGATTAAAACAAGGTGAGGAAGAGAAGATTGCGGACATGCCAAAGCAAATAAGTGCATTAGAGATGTTGACAAGCTTAATTTCGAGCTTCAAGATGATAGATCAAATACGGGTTGCCAAAGGGATCAATTTGATGAAGCTAGCGGCGTGGGTGCACAAAAACTTGGATCAAGTAAAAGAGGATGATATGGAGGAGATTATGAAGGCATTTGTGATATGCCTTCCGGGAGCAATACTTTTCCCCTCGGTAGATGATTTCTTGGGAGAAGACCAATTGAGCGCCATATGTGGAATTTGGGAGGGAAAGAGGATTGGGTTGGCGGTCCTAGCCTACCTCTATAGCGGGCTCTCCTCAGCATCCATGGGAAGGCCCCCATACGGTTTAATGCTTCTATTCAGTAGTTGGGTGGACCTCCATTTTAAATTCAACCCATGTGAGGAGACCCAACAAGCTTCCAAGATATTCTCTAAAAGCCCTCTCCACTATATGACGGGCACACTAGGGCTATGTGAAAGGGTTACTAACTGGGTACCCAAACTCAAGAAGCGGGTAGATTGGCGTGGTCATCTCAAGATAATGCCTCAAAATGCTTTCACATGCACACCGGGATTCCTCAGGACTCAAGACCTCCATACCCGACTCTCTTCCGGTGTGGAACTACGATTAATCGGCGCTACCGAGTTTGTGCTCTACAACTCCCACCAGTGCCTCTCACCACTCGGCCTTCCCCGTCATATCTTTGAAGAAGCTTCCCATCTCCCACCAATCAAGAAGAGGGAACTAAGCACAAGTAATGATGAAGAGGATACCATGACAATAAAAGCATTATGGCAGGTTAGCAAACTACACTGGCCCATGGAGCGCATTAAAGAAGATAGAGAGCAATGAAAAACTTATGTAATAGCTCTTAGGAATTTGAGGCCCAAAGCGGCTCACTAAGCATGTAAAGATCATTTCCTTTAATGAATAAAAGATCTTTCCTTGACTGAACCAATGAAATTGTCTAAGATGATCAATTCTATCTAAAATCTCTCAATTCTATTTTAAACGAAGGCTCTGTAAGAAACTGCGCCCGCCACAGAGGGCGTTAATTCTGAGATCTGCGCCTTAGCTGTTGTCGCCAATTCATTTATCCTTTCTTTTTTAAAAAAAAAATGGGAAATCCCAAGATTGGCGCATTCAATATCTGTTAAAACATGACAAAATCCAAAATAGCCATTCAATAGCGCCTTTATACAATGCCGTTCATTCCAAGGTCGACTCCCCCCAGTCTGGCCACTATCCAGTGGTTGTACTCTGTTGTAAAATAAATCAAATACCTTTACATCCCTCATCTAACTCATATTAGCCCTTACTAAAATTCCATGGGCATAACCCACACTACATCCTTTAGCATTGAGCATTCATTAATATTCACATCAAACCATGCACATATCATGCTTGAATTAAACGCTATTCATATACCACTTGTGCGTGACTACATGCCATGACCTACGGTATATCAAATGGTGGGATGAGGATGATTGGGTCATGCCTAATTGGATACTCCCACGATGCGTGAGCGTGTGTAACTCTTCCTTGTACCAAGGTCACACTTCAAAAATGCATCAATAGAACTATGCATGCTACCATATAGATGTTTGTAAAGAATTCCTTGCATCCCCTACATAAAAAAATCATGCATTGATGCATGCTATACATAACAAAGAAACAAAAGAATGAAAATTTAAAGAACAATGAAAGGAATTAAAGAAAGAAAACCATAAAGAATGAAGAGAAGCGAATTGGAGCTTAATACTTCTCAAGCTTCCAAGATCAATATATAGCATGAATGAACAAATAAACAAGTGAGGATGGGGTATTCTGCTCCTTGACGTTGGCTATGTCAACGCAGCTCAGTCCTGTGTTGACGAAGCGCAGCTCCTTGCACGGACTCCTACTGTGCTTGCGCCGACACTAGCCGCGCGTGGCGTCGACATAGCACTATCCTAGGTCAAACCCCAATGTGCCGCGCTGACGTGGCCAGCCTGATGGTCCCCTTGACCACGCCCAAAGCTTTGCGTGAAACCATGATGGCCCCCTCGCATTTGGCCACCCTGGACCTCGCAGTGCGGGATCAACCCCGTGCCATTCGGGACATCTGGCTGGCCTATCCATCGTTTGACGACCATCTCCCCCTCAGTCGCGTGCGCACCCAACAAGAAGACGAAGCCCAGGCACGGCAGGACCAGGCAGCCCTTCAGCCACCCGAACGCGCCCGCCGCCGCCTGGTCACGGCCGAACAGGTGCATGGCGCCACCGGTCTTGACGGCCCCGACCTGCCGCCGCCCGGCATGCCGGCGCTGATCCATAGAAAAGTCTCGGTTTGAAGCTGAAGCAGATGGAATGATGATCCGTCGCTACACCATTCTGCTTGGCTTGCTGCTGAGCGCCTGCTCGAGCACTCCGGGCTCGCTAGAACCTGCGTATGTGCCGCCGTCTCCTCCCACGGAGAAAGGTGTTGCCGCGGGCGTCGCGCCACAGCTTGCGCCGGAAGCTGGCCTCGGTGAGGCGCTGCATGAGCGGACGGAAGAGCAGGGCGTCGATCACGCGTCCGAACAGGATCGGCTCAGCGATCATGATCGCTGCCAGTACCACATTGGCGACGCAAATGCATGGCGGTCAATCGCTCACTAAGATTCCAACAGTGCCAAGGACACTGCACGGACCTGCAGCCATGAGATGCAAGTCCTATGCTTTCCCTGTATTATTCACCCATTTTTAGGCATTTAATAAATTAATTCAAGCATTCAGAAAATAAAGGAAGACAGCAAAAAGATTCTTTTTTTTTCCTTTTCTACGAGATGGGCAGTCCTCATAGGACCACACATCATCACATACAGTCAGAGTTAGGCCGCTTATGGCTAAGGGTTGTGCGGCCTGTCATGGGCCGCAAGACATTTGTATGGCCCAATGAAGGCCGCAGGTTCTCTTTGCGGCACACTAGTGGCCACCCTTCGTGTGTTTGTTATCCAAGTTAAGTGCGGCCGCTTCTGTGCCGCAGGTGGTTTGAACAACCGGATGTAGACTGCATGTTCTTGGGGCGGCACCCTGAGGACCCCCTCTCGTATGTCGGTTGGTAAGGATGGTGCGGCCGTTCCTGGGCCGCAAGAGTGTTGTGCGGCCTGATGTAGGCCGCATGTGTTTGTGCTGCCAGCTATTTACCGCCTTTCCTACATTGGTTGTCAGGTTTGGTGTGGCCGTGCTAGGCCGCAGGAGGTTTGTGCGGCCCTATATAGGCCGCATGTTCAAAGTCATGCGGGTGATTGTGGACCGCACAATCGTCACCTTCCCCGACGACGGTGACGGCCCTCCCCACTGGCGGGAGCCACCCATAGGCCCCCCATCCAGTCCCTAACCTTCAAAAAAAACCCTGCCCCTCACCAAATCAAGCATATAAAATTATAAAATGACAATGGGGGGCGGTTTTGGAAGCCTACCTCGGGGTCCGGCGAGAACCTCCCCGTCGTCACCGGCTCGGCGGCAGGCTCCTCCGACGGTATCTCCTCGGCCTCCTCTTCTGCGATGGGTTCCTCCGCGATGGTGGGCAGCGCAGTCGCTGTCTCCTCCTCCACGGCGGCGGGAGTGGTAGCCGGTATCAACTCCTCTATGGGCGACGACGGTGGCTCCTCCTCCCCGGTCGATGGCAGTGGTCGGCGGGCTTGGGCCTTGGTCCTCATCGATGGAAGGGAGAGGGAGATGGAGAGGTTGAGAGCAAGTGAGGGAGAAGAGGGAAGGTGGTGGCGTTGGGCACCCTTTGCTCTCCCTCTCCCTCTACCGGTTATGGTGGAGGAGGGAGGGAGACAAAGGGTCCTTTCTGTTTAAACTCCACAGGGTTGTGCGGTCTCACTATAGACCGCCCTTCTTGAGCGGTCGACTGTGGGTCGCACATCAACTGATATCGCCTTCCGAATGTCTTGCTATAATCTGGCTTGTCTTGGACCGCTTATGGGTTTGAGCGGCTCATTATGGACCGCCTGTCTTTTGAATGCATATTTGTGGACTCTTTCCATGCACCATTCGGACAGCATCTCCCCTTTATCTCGGATCATCCCCGGGAGAATATAGGACATCCATCCACAGAGTGCCGAGATGGAAGCCGAAAAGATGCGGGCATATGTAACCCAAGATCCCAAGGGATCGAGATATAATGGGACAATATCTGCCATCAAGGCGTTTTATTAATATTCCCCTTTACGAACCGTCGAAGAACATGCAGTGACAGAACTCCGTAGGCCAGTGGGGTTAGAAGAAACATTGTGGATCTAGAATGTAAGGGTAAAAACCCAATTGATTTAGCTCCCATGGCTTTAAGTGAAGAGCCAAGACCTCTTCCCGGGTTGGCATAGGTTTGCATGAAGGCTCACGAGGCTTGGATGCAGGGCTTTAAGGTTTGTTGAGGGGTTGAAGGGCCTATAATTGGGATCGGCGGCTAATGGTCTTCGGCATGGATGGAAATTGGCTTGGATGGGAATCGACGCGGATGGGAATTGGCGTGGCTTTATTTCGGCGTGCCTTCGATCGGTGGAGCATCGGGGCACCGGGAAGCATCTCGCGCTATGGCTTCAAAGGGCCGACTTGAAGATTTGGGCACCGAGGATGCTCAGGGTTCTATAATCTTTGGGGTTTTTAATTTGGGCTTTGAAGGCTTTGGGAAAGCTCTCTGGATGAGCCATCAGGGAGACAGAGGTTCATTCACACAGGGTCCATGGGAGGCTCCTCGGGTTAGTGGGGGTCTAGAAATGATGCTCGTTCGATAGAGCGAAGATGAGAATTCATTCGAACAGCATCTCCCCTTATTTCAGACTATGCCGAAGGGATATAGGATATCCATCCACGAAGTGTCGGGATGGAAGCCAAGGAAAGATGGGCGCAGCCCAAGATCCGGAGCATCAAAATGCCATGAAACACTATTCGTCGATACGACGCTTTATTAATATCCCCCTTTCGAGGAACCACCGAAGAACATGCAGTGGCAGAACTCTGTAGGCCAATGGGGTTAGGATGAAAATACCACAATCGATCTGCGGGATGTAGGGGCAGCACCCCGTTAATTTAGCTCCCATAGGTTAGAATAAGAAACATTATATTTCCCTGAAATGACATAGGTTTCAAACAAAGGGTGCTGAGGCAAAGAGGGATTCAGCAGGACTGGGCTATCGATGGGCAACTGGGGCTCGGCGTGCATAGGCGATCGACATGAGTGAGGGCTCAGTGTAGAGGCAAATCGACGCGGCGGGGAGACTCGGCGCGATAGCGCTGGTGGAGGGGCATCGGCCAGGCAGAGAGTCGGCGTGTTTGTGTTTGATGAGTGAGACTTGGGCGCCGGTTGAGTATGCTCCATGTTCATCTTTAAGAAGTCTACCATATCATGTCACATCAATTCAATTTCATCAATCTGTCTATTTCTGAAAATCATGCCATTTTCTTTTTCCTTTTTCCCTTCTTTTCTTCTTCCCCTCTTCTTCTTCCCATTGTAGACCCCCCCTCTCCCGACCGTTGCTTCCTCTCCCCCGTCTGAGCGAATGTGACTTCCTCCCTCTCCGGCTGCAGACGGAGAGCCGAGTTGGGCGTGGCGGCGATGACGGTGGCGTGGTGATCGTGGCGGTGTCATTCTCGCGACGAGGGCATGAAGATCGGGGTTTTGAACGTGAACTTGAGATCGGCGGTGATCCAGCGGGTTTTGAGCTTCCTTGAGGTAGGGGGATGGATCCTTGCCCTCTTTCCCACACTTCCCATGGTTTCTAGGCCGAGGAGACGTCGAGAGGGGTATATTTATCCTGGGAGGGTGAAAATACATGTTTTGAGGTTGAGCGTCGGATCTAATGTTTCTCGGGATTTTGGACCGATCCATGGGCATAGAATCTTGCTAGGAGGGTTGGGGATGAATTCTCCTTTGCTTCCCCATCATCGTGGGATGATTGGGGCGTGGATCGGGTTTTTTGGCCATTCTTGTCGTTTCTGCGCTTGGGTTGGGGTTGCGGTCCTACCAGGAACCGCTACCCCCTGAGGGCCGCCAGATGATTTTGAGTGTCGGTTGGGCTTAGCGGTCCGCCTGGGACCTCCAAGCTAGGGTTGCGGTCTCGCGATAGATCGCTATCCCTAGGGTGACAGTCGGCTACCGACTGTTTCTCTCGTCTGATCAGAGCACCCTCGGGGTGCATGTTTTTGATCGTTGGGAGTCGTGTGCCAGGTTGCGGTCAGGGCACGACCATTTTCTGGTGTTTTGCAGTCAGCAGGTGACTGCATGGTGGGGTAAGCGATCTGGCGATAGACCGCTAGTCAACCATGTGGCTTGCCTGTTTGCGGCCATGGCACAGCCGCCTGGCTGAGCCTGGCGGTCTCCGGGAGACCGTTAAGCCCATTTTGCGATCCACGGATGACTGGCAGTGGGGTGATGGTCTTGGGAGGACCGCCACTCTGTTACTTCGAGCAGTGGTTTCCGTGAGTCTGCGTCTTATCTCCAGTGACTCGTCCACTTGTCGTAGCTTTCCTACGCACGGGTGTGTGGACCCACTTGGGAGTGGTAGAGAGCGTGACCCGGAGAGACGGTTTGTAGGCTGGTTACCGTAGAGCCCCTCGTCTTTGCAGCCTGCGTCCGGACTGGGGGGAAAATCAGCTAGAGGGTCTGACTTTGAGCGCATGGTCTGTGTGTGCACATGTGGTTGGAGGTGTCAGACCCGCGCTGACGAGCGCGACCCCAGTTAATCCTTGTTCGTGATACTTGTTGCGTGTCTCAGTCTTCACCTGGGACGTGTAGGGAGACACTTGGGTGCGGTGTAAGACGTCAGAGAATGCATCCGGTCTTACTTCTAGTGGGTAGTGCTCTTGTCTCCTGGCAGGTATGGACTTTTTTTCCTGTCGGACCGTGGCTGATTTATTCGGTACGGTTAGTTGTAGCAAACTTTTCCGTTTATTTATTGTTGCTTGTTACTTCTGTCGTACTTCTACTAGGTAGCATCTCTTTCCGCGTACGTGTGTACCTTACTGCTTCGTTTCTCTCGTGACGAGGTGGGGGTCCGCGGGATTCCTAATGAGCCTATGAAATAAGACTTACCCCTGTGTTTTCAAGTGAGGCGGGTTCGTCGAGAGGCGCGTCCAAAGCTCCTCGTGGTTCGTACGGTCAGAGTTAGTCGCCAGTTGCCAGAGTCAGGATATACCCCGCGTACTTGTACTTTTTCTTCTGTTGACTGTACTTATTTTGGACATGAGACACACTGAACCTTGTAGCTATTAGTGAGTAGCTATTTATTTTTTGCTTTATTATTTAGATTATTATGTTATTTTTACAGTTATTTTAGCTTCTTGTGTACCCTCACACTATCTTTTAACCCTTCCGAGTCTTCGGACTCGTGGGTGGCGAGCCAAGGGTCGAGCCGCGCCGATTCCTTTTCGATACTCGGATCTTAGATCGTTACACTCGGTCTTCACATCATTCGACTCAGGCTTATAAGAAAATCCTCCCATGCTGGTCACAAGACCAAGGCTCACCATCCGACGACAACATCCCTCTAGGGACCTCCTGGAACAGGCATCGTCCATCACACAAACTCATCCCATCTTCATCACAATTATCCCAAATGGATGCTTGCCAATCCTCGGCTCCACTCTCGCTACAGAGCCACAGGACATAACCTGAATGATTCACAGCACACATCTCCAAGACCAGAAAGGTGCCACCTGCTACCGCAACATCCTGGTCGATGAGGCTGTGACCAATGCACACGGGTCTCCAAACAACACAGATCTTTATCACAGATGAGTCCTCCGCATAATACTCCATAACTCTTGGATTCAACTGGGCCTCTACTAGGCATTACCACAGCTGACTACTCGGTCATCCTTACTAGCCGCTCACAGCTACAAACTGGGACCCATAATCTCTCAAAGATCACTTCTCCAAAACCATGATCTCATCCGAGGACACAGCATCCAACACAGGCCGAGCACATAACTTATCAACTCTGACGATCACATCCTCATCCTCTGTCAAGGGATGCCTTAGCAACCCCATCCGAGTCCAGCATCAAGCACCTTACACGGCTTCCAGCCAAATGAATAGGGTACTCGTGTGGCAAACTTGCCAACATATTTCCCTAACTCTCCATCCTATTAGCGCCATGAACCACAATACCTCAAGTAACGACACGGCAAATGACACGGCTCACACAACTAGAGACAATCTCGCACCAAGGAACCAATCCTTTGATGCTCTACTCATCCTCGAAAATTCATCCGTAGCAACCAATGCTACGATCCTGGACCTGTGGGTCATGGGCCCACCACGCTTCTACTGCGCACTCTGATCCACGCGCATGATCATCACAAATGAATCGGGATCCACCATCCCGACAATCCTCAATTCGATTGGTTAATTCCAGAGACAGGGTGAGCAAAGCTCCATTACCTCGAACCCTAAGCGCAGATTCTCTCTCTTAATATGGCACTTCTCTATCATACCGCAGGCTCTGATTCCCAACACATCTAGAATCACAACACCAGCCGTAAATTCTCACAAACACCCCAACTGGCAGTCATCCTTCCGGAACAGTGCCAACACTCTTACACATAAGGGGATTGGGCATGGCTTCTCATGGGCAGCCACACTGCCAACATACAGGACGTGTCTTGCATGGATTTCATGACATACAAGAGAGATCAACCAATCCGATCACGCGATGCACGACGACGAACTTACCAAAATGTGATCTCTCCAACCAAGGGGAAATCAGCATGCCTTCGACAAAGCGGGGAGGTCTCCATGCCTAACCTGACCTCGAACCTCACGTACGTTGGGAACCACACCTTCCAGCACCAGGAAACCATCACCATCGTCAGATTAGCTCCTCCGACAACACTCACCAAGTGTCTTATCGGACCACACTCACAACATCTCCCGATGCTCCACCATTGCAATCCCTCGAACTGCAATTCATCGAGCCTCGAGCACTGGCTCTACTGATCGCCAGCCACACTCTGCCATAGCGGTTGAGCTAGCCGCTGCCACACGCTCCCCACCAATGTTTGCCTCTGACCTCGGAACCCTAAACACACCAAAACTATCACGTCCCGAGCGCGGAAGGAACCCGATATGCGTGACGAGTTCATATCATTCATGTCAATCAGAGCATAAGAAAATTTGACCTTAAAGACAGAGTGCGGACACGGAGATTACAGAGTTTGACGAATACAAAGAAGGAAACAGAGAAAACAGAGAAGAAAACAGGGAACGAGGGATGGGAGAGCTATACCCCCTATTGGGGCATTGGACAGTGACGGTAGCACCCACCTTCTACTGGGTGCAGACAGAAGGCCCTTCCTTCTTCTCCGGAATCTCTTCTCTCCCTTACTTTTTTTTTTCTCTGCTTCGCCCTTGGCTCACTCTGATTTTTTCTGGCTTTCTCCCTTCCCCACCTTCTTCGCTTCTTCACTCCCTAGCTGTCTCTCTCTCTCTTTTACGGTCCAGGTTTATATAGAGGGGTGAGGCCCTGCATCCATCGGCACCCAGAGGAATCGATGCACTGGTTGGTGTTTGCGCGCCGATTGCAATCCCGTGCCGACTTCATTTCTGTGCCGATTTCATTTCTTAGCATCTTTTGGCCCATTTTGTTTGTTTAGGCCCCTTTCTGCTCATTTTCTTCTTTTGTGAAGGTTGGCCCATCGGCTGACTTACCTTGCTGTCCGAGCTTCTATCTTGTCCGTTCATGGATGGTCCCGAGTATTTTTTGAGCTCTCGAGTCTCATTTTAGCGCCTGTGCATTGGAGCCAGATGTCTTTTCTTTTCTTTTCTTCTTCTCTTCTTCTTTTGTTCTTCATCTTTGTTCGGCTTCTGCCACTCCTTTCCCTCTTTCCTTTTCTTATCGGCATAGGAGTACTCGGCCAGGGCTTCGTACCTACAAAAGCAAAAGTTTAAGAAATGCTAGAAATATTTTCAGTATCAACACTTGTTTAATGGCCCAATATGTTCTATGCTCAAGTTCCACAGGCAAGTGGCAGGCTTTACCAAAAATTAGGCGGTAAGGTGACATGCCGATAGGAGTTTTATATACAATTCGGTAGGCCCATAATGCATCATCTAGTCTCTCAGACTAGTCTTTCCTATCCGATCTAACTGTTTTATGTAAAATATTTTTAATCTCCCAGTTAGACACTTCAACCTGGCCACTAGTTTGGGGATGATAGGGGATAGCGAGCTTATGAGTGATGCCAAATTTACGAAGCAAGGCTCAGAATTGAGAATTCGTGAAGTGAGAACCCCCATCACTAATTATAGCTCTAGGACAACCAAATCGAGAAAAAATATTCCTCTTGACAAATTTCATCACTACCTTATGGCCATTGGTCCTAGTAGCAAGAGTTTCAATCCATTTTGAAACATAGTCCACCACCACCAAAATATATTCATTGCCAAATGAAGGTGGAAATAGTCCCATAAAATCTATTCCCCAAACATCGAAAATATCTACTACCAGAATGGGATTGAGCAGCATCATATCTCTTTTTGAATTGTTACCCACTACTTGACACCTTAAACATATATTTGAAAATTCATAATCATCCTTAAACCTATGTACACCACTCCTATCCCTTTAGCCCTTTCGAGCCCTCCAGCTTATGGGCGGCGGGTCAAGATTCGAATGGTATCGAGCCATTCCCGGTATCCGGATCTTGGGTCGTTACAGTTGATATCAGAGCTATGGTTGTGGAAGTACATGGAAATTCAGGATATTGCAGTAATCAGAGTCCATAAGGTCCAGTACAGTTGGCAGCTGGCATAGGGTTTCGTATTTATTTTCCACTTGGTTTCTTATGAGAGAGCATGAGGGCACGGTGCTGGCGCTGTAGAAGTGGTTGTTGTCCTCGTCAGAGTGCCGACGTGGGGCCCCAGGGATGTAATAGAGAGATTTCTTCCCGATGGGTGGTGGCTTCGGTGATGTTGCGTTGGGTAGAGGTTGCCGGTAGGTGAGTTGCTGTGGTGCTATGTTCGAGGAGCTTGCAGCGAGGATAGGTGACTCGTGCGGATTGCCCGTGGTTAAGTGGCATTGAGTATGCTCTAAGGGAGCTATTAGTAGTGTTGGCCACTCCAGCGAAGGATTTATCCAGTCTCTGAGGTGTTGAGATTGTGGTTTGAGGTTACAGAGCGGGCACTCTGGTTGAGATGTGCTCAGATGAGTGGAGGATCTTCTTGGATTGGGCTGTGGTCGCTCTAGATTTGGTTCGAGATCATGTGGCAGTGGCAGGTTCGAGATTCGAGGATGAGCATTTGTGGGTGCCGATTATGGTTCGTGTTGCGGCTCTTGGCATAGTGGTCCGCACGGTGGCAGCTCGAGGATGGGTTGGTGTTAGCATGGGCGGATTCAGGAGAATGATGTCCGGTGGCTAGAGATGTTGCGGCTGTCGAGGCTAGCATTTTGTTGGATTCTCATTGCTCCTTGGTAAGCTTTTGGTGTGTTATTGGCTTTGAGGTTAGAGGCGGGCGTAAGTGAGGAGCGTGTGGCAGAGGCTAGCTCAACCGCTGTGGCAAGTGTGTGGTTGTTTGTGAGAAGGGTTTCCCATCCCTGATGTGTAAGGGTGTTGGCGCTACTCCGGAAGGATGAGTGTCAGTTGGGTGGTGTTCGCGAGAACTTGTGGCTGGTGTGTGTTTTCTGAGGTGTCGTGAATCGGAGCCTGCGGAGTTGCAAAGGATGTGTAGAGCATCAGAGGATTGATTCCTCGGTGTGTGAATGTCTCGAGTTGTGTGAGACGTGTTGTAATGCCTAGATTTTTTGGATATTTTTCGGATCATTTTCGTGGGTCCCAGAGTATGCTTTGTGCTTTACGTGTTTTTTTTTCTGATGAGCCTTCAGAACTCTATGTAGGGTGAACCATTGCATTCTCCAACCCAGGGATAGCACCATTGCATTGTGCTCTTTCCGAGGATCACGGAGATAGTTTTTTCATATTTTTCATATATTTTTTTAAATTTTTTACTCGATCTATTTAATTCACTGCTGCGAGAGAGAGCGAGCCATCCCGTGACCTGACCCGGGCACGAGGTTGAGAGTTGGCCACCCTTGCTCTTTGCCAGTTTCTCAACCGTGCACGTCCGAACGCTTCCCTCGCATGGGACGAACGCGAACTTGCTAGAGTCCTAGGTGTTCATCTCACCTTGGTGTCGAGTCCGCATCCGTCGTCCCGCATCAACTCGTCTCTAGGGAATCCTTAGGCTACCTCCTCATTTTCAAGGGGAGCAGTGCTCGACTCTAGGGAACCCTTAGGCTACCTTCTCATTTTCAAGGGGAGGGGAGCAGTGTTTACCTCTAGGGAACTCTTAGGTTACCCCCTCGTTTTCAAGGGGAGCAGTGCTCACCTCCAGGGAACCCTTAGGCTACCTTCTCATTTTCAAGGGGAGCAGTGCTCGCCCCTCTAGGGAACCCTTAGGTTACCTTCTGGTTTTCAAGGGGAGTAGTGCTCGCCTCTAGAAAATCTTAGGTTATCTCTTCGCTTTCAAGGGGAGCAGTGCTCGCCCCTAGGGAACCCTTAAGTTACCTCTTCATTTTTAAGGGGAGCAGTGTTCGCCTCTAGGGAACCCTTCGGTCACCTCCTCATTTTCAAGGGGAGCAGTACTCACCTTTAAGGAACCCTTACGTTACCTCTTCGTTAACCCTTAGGTTACCTCTTCGTTTTCAAGGGGAGCAGTGCTCGCCTCTAGGGAACCCTTAGGTCACCTCTTGTTTGAATACAGCTGGCGGCGCTTCTCTGGACTTCGTTAATGAAAAGCTTCATTGGTAAAATTTTTGGAGATTTATCGAATTCTATGTCTTGGGTACCTCTCGCCCCCCAATGTCGCCAGCTTGTATGTGCCTTTGCCTAGTGCTTCCGCTACCTAGTATGGGCTTTCCCAGTTGGGTGCAAGTTTTCCCATGGCAGCTCTAGGGTCCATCACGCTTGCTTGCCGTAGTACCAGATCTCTGGGGAGGAAGTGTCGCTCCTTGACGTGAGCGTTGTAGTACTGGGCCAACTTTTGTTGATAGGTAACGAGTCTTACTTGGGCATGTTCTCTATCTTCCTCGAGCAGGTCCAAGTTCTCTCGCATGGTTTGGTTGTTCCTGGCCTCGTTGAAGTGTCCCACCCGTAGTGACTGGTTGGAAATTTCCACTGGTATCACTGCCTCTACTCCATACGTGAGGTGGAAGGGTGTTTCGCCCGTGACAGTTCTGGCGGTTGTCCGATGTGCCCATAGGATGTTCGGGATGGAATCTACCCAAGAATCTCCAGTCTGTTCCAGTCAGGCTTTTATCCCATGGAGGAGTGTTCTGTTTGTGTTTTCCACCAATCCGTTGGCCTAGGGATGTCCCACTGAAGTATAGCGGTTCCAGATTCCTAGCTCTGAGCTCGTGTGGTACTCCGTGTGTGGTACCGGTGGCTCCCTGAACCGGGCCGCTCATGGGCTCGGGTGTCCGCACCACCACATCTCCTTCGCGAGAGACTTGCATGTGGAGACTCTTGGGTACTCATTGGGGTGAATATCACACTGCAGGATATTCATTGCTCCCCAGTTTATCGCAGACATTCGAACCTACTCATTTGTCCATGTGTCTTCGTCAGTAGGGAGCTCGAACGGCCCACGGCTCACAACCCTCCATATCCCATGGTCTTGCATATGCATGAAAAGTTGCATTCTATTCTTCCAGTAACTATAGTTATTGCCATCAAAGAATGGCGGTTTGTTTATGGAATGGCCCGCAACTAAAAAGCTTCGGGGTTGTGCTCCATCGGATCTCCCTTGGTCGTTGGACCACATTGTAGAGAACCCACTCTGATACCAATTGATATGTGATACGAGCGGATCTAGAGGGGGTGAATAGATCAGCTCTACAAAATTTTTACCCAAATAAAAGTTTGTGAATAATAAGAAATAGAAATAGTCAATCAGATTGGGACTGTCCTTACACAGGACAACAAATGATCATTCAGTGGGTGCTTGTGCACAGTATTTTAGGTGAGATGCAAATTAGGAAGACATCAGTTAAATAAAAAACACATGTGAAGTGAGGTACAAGGGACAGATTAATCACACTCAAACAAACCACTGCACTTAGATTTTTAGGTGGCTCGGTTGCAATCTTTCAAACTTACATCCACCCCTCACTAATTAGTGAGGATGCACTCTATGCAAAGGAATACACACACACGTGGATCAATCCGCTAACATCAGCTGATTCACAGCATGAATTTGAGGAATAGGATCTGTAGACACCTAATTTTGGACATCCCGCAGACCTTGTCTAGCCATCATAGAAGTGACACTTTCTTCTGGATGATTCGGAGTGTAGAGTCACATCCTTATTTAGGTAGGCTCAACCCTGTCCCTTCATGAATATTTTAAGGTATTATATATATATTCTGCACTAATCCCCAGGCGACCAGGGTACTGGCCCCCAGACCTCAAGGCGGCCAGGGTACTGGCTGCCCTGATCCTCAAGGCGGCTACAACCTTAACCGCCTAGCTCCCTTGAAATAGCCATCGACTTGGCTGCCTCCTGGTAACTGCCCGTCAACTCCACATTTTCGTCCACTCCACCATTCTCACTCTGGGAGGTCGATATGTATGTAGTCCTAGACGCACTCTATTTTCGAATGTGGGGGACGGGGGGAAATGGGCCAGATACAAAACTTTGTTTTGAACCATCTCACGGGGGGTTGGACATTTCTGGAGACGGGGGGAGATTTCAAAAGGTTCTGGTAGCTCGGAGAGCCCTCCCGCATCTCCATCTCGTTGAAGAGCTTCATCCACATCTTTTCCCTTAAATTTCTTTGCTTTTTCAAGGGTCCTATCGCATAGATGAGCCATGTGCACCATTTCAGAATAGGTTCGGATGTTTTGTGGGCCCAGTTGTTAGACAAACACTGGCCTTAATCCATCCATGAATCTACTGGCCTCCAATAGCTTCGTGCTGACAAGGTGCGGTGCATATGGGGCTAGTCTTGACAATTGCAGCTCATGTTCGGCCACGGTCATCATCCTTTGCCTCAGAGCAGCAGATTCTGCTGTCTTCCTTTCTCGGACATGCTCCAAGAAATACTTTTCTCGGAAGAGTTCAAGAAACTCTTCCCAAGTAATCTGTGCATTTTGAAGATGGCCTGAGGTGGCCTTCCACCATGTCGGTTCATCTTTATTGAGTTGGAACATGGCCAATAGGACCTTCTCTTGGTCCGTGCATTGCATAACATTAAATATACAGTCCATTTCATCTATCCAATTCTTTGCTTCATCCGGGTTAGACGAACCCGAGAACCGCAGAGAGTTCATACTTCAGAAGTTACGATGAAGATCACCGACGCCCGCTTGCACGCCGACCTAAGCCACGATCTAAAGGGCCTGAGTAAGACACGCAATAGTTTGTTTAATAGTTTCCCATTTTGCATGGTTGCCAGCCATTATGAGAATGAAGTGCTTGAGAAAAATAAACAATTAGTTATTTTCTTTGGAATTTATGATAGTTAGCCTAATGATTAATTTCTTCTAGATAACTATCTCATCCTGGGCTCTACCCAAATCTCACATAGATTCGAAAGTTCTTTCCTAATTCGTAGGTATGGGTCCTTAAACCTTGAACTTAACCTATGACTTGACAGTTTCCTAGGACTTACTTAAGCCTACGCTCTGATACCACTTTAACTATCACGTTCCGAGATATGCAGCGAAATTAAGTCCATAACGTGAACAGCTGGCAGATAAAGTCTCAAGCAAGTGAGACAATAAGAGTGCTAACATTCACACATAAGAAGAATAAATGCACAAGATAATATACTCAAAATTCTAACTTTATTGAGTAATAATCAAAAGCTTTACACTTAGACACAACTCCTTTGATACACATTGACATACTAGACTCAATAAAAAAAATTACATAGACATGACTTTTCATCTGTCACAAATGGACTCATGACTCATGACTATATATGGCTCCTGTTGTCCATCAATCACTCTCGCCCTTGGACCCATCATTCGAGTAGTCTGAATCCGATCCACTAGAATCTCCTAAAAAGATTGAAAAAGTAGGGAATGAGCGCACTAGCCCAGTAGGTATCTTCGTATCAACATGATGATAATATTAAAGTAATTAATATTTTTACTCTATGAAAAAGGTAATAAAGTAAGATGCGATAAAGCATGCGAACAAAACCAAAGTAACACATGATGACCTTATTTTCTCTATGGAAACTCGTCCCATCATGTCTCATTATGTTAATCCGAACAGATGTTACAAGTTGATGTGACCTAACTGCACTAATGATAATGTAGCAAACATTACCTAATCTCAAGTAATAATCAAGAGAACCCGTATCCGCATCACCCATGTTTATAAATTACTCATTGATAATTAAGCTCTTCCAGCCAAATATGGGTTCTCTTAATCTACAATTCTTCAATTTAGTTTAGCTCTCAATTATTACTTGTAAGACTATGCATCATTCGATACATTGATGAAAAATTTCTTATCTGAACTAAATGAAACGCATGTAAAAAAATTAATCGAGCCAAAATAAAATATTTGGTTTCGTTGGTTTAAATTGAATATTATGTTATATGCAGGGGAAATTACTTGTATACTTAAAAAATCTTCACAAATTACCCCTATGTCACTACCTCTATGGTATTTTCCCCTGAACCCCTCAAATTTATTATCCGCATTGCCATTGTAAGGATCTAGACTGAGATCAAAGAAATGCAGCGAAATAAAAATTTCTCAGCCCATATTGATCGCTCATGTGTAATTTCCGTTGAATATGTACAATGATTTTTCCTTTGCGATATGTTGACCGCAGTGAAACAAAATATGAACCCTCGTAACAGTAATGAACCACACAAGTGTCTAGTCTCTAGTGATATTGTCACGTCCCAATGTGAAAAATTGAAACACAACAGTTATAACATTCTCGTCAATCAGAGCAAAATAATAGTCATCAAGAATAGGATGCAATATACACATAATTTAAATAAAATTTCCAACTTTCATTCATAAATTCCAATACTATCCATACATCGACTCTTACATCATCTTAACCAAAAACACCAGATTCTTACATAATTGACGAAATAACAAAATTACAAAGTTTTGACACTCCAATATCTTGACAACGACTCATAACCTAAGTTGTTCATCAACTACGACAACACGACTAGACATGCCAGGATTGCTACCTGGAATGCTCCACGGTTTACTCTCGCCCTTCCCCATCAGTTTGAACATCCTCATCCGAGCTACCTAAAAAAGATTGAGAAAATCTGGGTGAGCGAGAGCTCAGTAAGAATTATATCTATATGCCATGCAATTTTAAAGTGATTAATCAATTAACAAGTTCTTTCATGCTAACGAGAAAATACGCAAACATAATGTGTAGAGGCATTTAACTATAGTCGATCAGCATGATGTGATAAGATAATCAAAGGGGTATGCATTTGGCTGTAACAAGCATGCAAGTACAATCATGTCATGTAGGGTCACAGATTTCATGTAGAGATGAATGTCATAAATTAACACGCTAGTAAGTACTTCAGTGTAATGCTACACCTTGTCATTACAAACTCCCATAGGTTATTAAAAATAATATGAAAACAAAAGGAACTATTATGCAAACAAATTAATTTTGCAAAGAGAGTATTCGGAAAAAGAACCCTATCCTTAATTATTCCTTTTATTTTTACAACTAATGGATACGCAAAAAGGTCGACGGTTCGACTCCCAGAATTTCAGATCGACGGTGATGCGTCGGACCTCGAGACACAGGGAAACTCCGCCGAAGCCCATCGTCCGAGGGCTATTCTCCCTGCCATCGGCGTTTCCTCGTCCCTCCGCTGCCAAGATCCCTTGCGTTTGTGGAAACCGGGCACTCCACCTCTAACCCCAACCGTGTTTTGAATCTTTTGATGCAGATATTTGTAAGTATTGCAAATTACAGCTGCCAAGCACCCAAAATGGTATGACAGCTGTCCATGACTGAAGACAGTTGTCAAACATCTTTTAATTTTTATGTTATTTTCTTAAGATTTTATTGCCTTACTTGTTTGTTTTCTCTCCCTTTCATCTAAACCCTCTTCCCCCACAAGGTAGGGCTGGTCCCCTTCCATGTCTGCTGCTCCCTTCTTCCCATCCTCCTCCTCAGTTCTACTTCATTTGGGAGTAGGAGGATTTGGATCGTCTCACACGGTACCACACCTTGTTCTCCTTTCAAAACTTGCTTGCTGTTTTTGTTGCAGGAAGGCCTGGCTTATACTTCAAGCCTTGCATGGTTTAGTTTTTGTTTATGGGGCCAGTTTCCACTCAGTCTGCCCTCTGCACTTGTTTGTCTCTTCTCTTGTTTGTGTAGTTTTTGGGTTCATCCAGAAGGGTGCTGTGAGTGTTTCCTGGGGTTGAACTAGGGAAGCTGGCCGTTCAATCGTTGCATGCTGGGCTTTGCTGCTTTGATAGTGCTATTTATAGCAATGCACCTGCAGGAGTGAATTTACAACATTGGCGAACCTCAGTCTGTAATATGCATCTGATTTGGTTGCTGGGAGTAGATACAGTTGCTCCAGGAATTTACATTCGGAATGCTGGTTTTGGCAATCACTGGTGCTTGCGGTTTCTATGTTGAGGCTATCCGATTGCCATTTTGAAGTGATCGTTAGGTTGCCACTACTTATTAGGGACAACATGATAACACGAGGGATGGTGAATGATATTTAATATTTTTTGATGATGGGGAACCAAGCACAATGGTACTCAGCTCTACATGGAGTGTGAGAGACTTAGGTTCAAATCTAATGATACCCAATTTATGCGCTTCTCTTTTTCCTAAGGCTAGCAAACCCCGGGCTCACATCTCTCGCGGAATAAAGGACTGATATTTAGTATCTGAACAGTGCTAAATTGTTTCGGAATTCCCTTTTAGATTGGTGTAACTTTGGCTAGACTAAGAAACTCAGAACGACTAGAGGACAAGGATAGCAGTACCGGTATGTGCCATGGGAGGAGTTAGAGTAGCTTTCTCTAGATCAGAAGGAAGAGACAGAAAAGGCAATATAGGAAGATAACAACCTGTTCTGGGGGCAGGCACCATCTAAGAAAAAGCAGAAGAAGAAGAGAAAAGCCTGTAAAGCCAAAAGGGAGACAATGCTCTCCTGCAATACTCTATCGGCCCTCTTCAACCTGCCCGGGGAGGAAGGTGAGGAAGACATATGCTTTACGCCTGCAATTGAGGCGAGCCAGGCCGAAGCCACAAATAATGCCCATGCAACTCGGTCGGGCCAAAAATGGGGGCGCCCGCTGCCTGCCAACCATAATATTATCTTTAGAGGGGAGCAACCCTACAAGATATCCTTTCCGGAAGTTAAGAGAGTTCAAATCCCTCCTCCGCCGGGGCTGTACAGTCAAAGTAAAGATGGCGGTGGTGTCCCTTCTTTCACTGAGTTCCTGAAGATGGCTAAGGGTAAACATCCCTACCAAGAGGTCAGCTCCGCAACCGGGGGCACCCTCCTGTGGCTTCATCAACCTTCTGATCTGCCGGGTGAAGATAAGGCCAACACAGCAGCAAGTGCCAAAGAGCCGCAAGATGATGATACCATACACCAAAAGGGTTCGGACTCGAAAGCCGATGAAGCAGGTCCATTAAAGACTGCAACACAAGATTCATCCAAGCCGAGGTGGGCGGAAGAAATGAAGCTATCCAATGTCTGGGCTGGAAGCCGGATAATGAAGCTGTTAAAAAAGCTCCTGGCAAGGTTTACCGTTTGGGAGATCCTCTCTCTGAGTGTGGAGACTCGGCAAGCAATTATTATTGCCCTGCAGACACCTGCACAATACGAAAGTTGTCTGGCTGAGACACTGTCGGGAGCAAATGTAACCTTCACTGAGGAGGATATACTACTTCCCACCAACAGCCATAATAGACCACTATACATGAGGGGACAGCTGAATGGCCGACAGCTGAACATGATTTTACTAGACCCCGAGGCAACCGTCAATAGTCTCCTCTACAGGGTTTACCAGAAGTATTACTTCGATGTTCACCTTGATAAAGTCGGAGATATGCGTATCGTCGGCTTCAACCAGAAATTCGAAGTCCCATTGGGAGTGGCGGAGTTCACCCTCACCATGGCAGACTTCACTACGAGGGTTCAGTTCCACGTTATCAACTACAACACCTCGTACAAGGCGCTGCTCGGTCGCCCCTGGCTGCATGAAAACTTAGTGGTGCCATCTACATTGCACCAATGTATCAAATATAATCAAGATGGGAAGGAGAAGAGGATATTTGCCGACCTCCATCCATTTGAGGTATTTGAATGTCACCTACTTGATGCCTCATTATATGTGGAACAGCCATGGGAGACCCCCAAGACGAAGGCTCCCGTCAGGATAACGAAACGAACCTTCGGTGATGACTGGTTTTCGCGAACGCCACCGGATTATGTGAGTCCTCGGGCGGTCTCACACATTGCCAGCACGAGGGATGTAGGCAGAACTGCACCTCCTGCCACTTACCCTGAAGTAAATGAAGCTGAGGTTGACCAGCGTTATGGCCATATCAAGGTCCCCAGGGGCCTCACCAAGCTGATAGCTAGCCTCGACCATCCCACCGTCGAGCCTCGCAAAATCCTGTAGGTGGCCCAACCTGCGGGTCCCACCAGTTTGTTCTATGTGGCTGAAGAGCATGCTGTATAGGAGGACGTTGACTTGAAGATTTGGAGAACCCAACAGTCCCCATTCAGGGGCTAACATTCATATCAGACAAGGCGGCCAAGATGTTTGGGAAGCAACATATCCCCTCCCGCCAGCCTCTTAAAGAGAGGGAAGCATTCAAGAAGCTTTGGTATCCTGCCAACCTGGACAAAGAGGTAAGGCGTATTTCCCAGCACTCGGGGCTGGGATTTACCCTTGAAGAATACTATGACAGTGGGCGCTATGAAGTGGACGTTGTCTCTGCTTTCTTTTCAGCAGATGAGGGTTCACCGGGGGCAACCTATGATGATTACTTGGTAGAAGCTGAATATGTCAGGTCACCTCGACCAGTAGGCCAAGAGTTAGAAACTGCGATCCCCTGTAGGTGCTGGGAACAAGTATGCTATGAAGAGACGGCTCCACAAGCCAAATTTGACACGACAAATAATAGCGAAGCCGAAGACACCGAGGAGGGAGAAGCTTGCTTTTGCTGCGACCCTGCCTCGGCAGCGACGCTAACACTCCCAAGACTAATTGAAGAAGTTCCTGTTAAAATCAATCGGGCAACACCCATCATAGAGACTATGTCCAAGAGGGAGCAGGCTACCTCTACTGAGGATATGCCGGCCGAAGACAGCATGGTGGCGAGGCCATCCCTAGACATTGTTGAGCCGATATACCATCCATCCGAGCCAGTAATGGACACATATCAGCCCCTCGCAACATCTGACACGCCAACTGAAGCCAAAGCAGCAGAAGATCTATTGGCAGAACAGCTCATACTCTTGCCACCAGCTGAATTAGAAGCCCCAGAGGAGATCCAGGGACGACATAATGAAGAGGTGGAGGTACTTGAACTCGAAGATGATATTCAAGATTTCATTGACCTCCAGCCAGCGCCCCTAGAAATTGAAGACAGAGGCCAAGCCACGGTCGATGAAATAATAGAGATTAATTTGGGAAGCGAGGATGATCCCAAGCTGACTTTCCTTAGTGCCCAGCTCTCCTCAGAAGAGCAGAAGCTATATATCCAGTTGCTGTAAAAATTTCGAGACTGTTTTGCCTAGAATTACGAGGAAATGTCAGGGCTTAACCCGACAGTCTCTCGGCATATTCTGACAATAGACCCCAAGGTGGAGCCAGTGAAATAATTGCCACTGTGTATGAGGCCGGAGCTCATCGCCCAGATATGCAAAGAAGTAGACAAACTCATTGAGGTGGGTTTTTTCGAAGAGAACCACTATACCACGTGGCTGGCCAACATTGTGCCCGTCAAGAAGAAGAATGGGTAGATCCGGATATGTGTGGACTTCCAAGATCTGAACAAGGTATGCCCGAAGGATGACTTCCCAGTGCCGATAATAGAAGTAATGATTGATGCTACAACCGGTCATGAGGTCCTGTCGTTTATGGATGGATCGTCTGGCTACAATCAGATATGGATTGCGGAGCATGACCGGGTCCACACCGCCTTCCAAACCCCCAAGGGCATCTACCACTACAAGAGGATGCCGTTCGGTTTGAAGAATGCTGGCACAACCTACCAGCGGGCAATGACCAAAATCTTTGATGAGCTGCTCTACCATAAGGTCGAGTGCTACATAGACAACATGATGGTCAACACCAGAAGAAGAGAATATCATCTATAGGACCTTTGAGTCATATTCCAGAGGCTCAGGTAATATGAGTTAAAGATAAACCCTATGAAGTGTGCCTTCGGAGTGTCCAACATCAAATTCTTGGGTTTTATTGTCATATATCGGGGGATTGAGATAGACCCTGCAAAGATCAAAGCAATCCAGGAGTTACCTCCGTCAAAGAATCTCACCGAGCTGAGGCCGTTACAAGGCCGTCTGGCTTATATCCGGTAGTTTATATCCAATTTATCGGGCCGGTGCCACCCCTTTCACAAGTTAATGATGAAAGATATACCCTTTTACTGGGATGAAGAGTGCCAAACGGCCTTTGATAGGCTAAAGGATTATCTGAAGACCCCTTCTGTGTTTGGAGCACCGGTGAAAGGGCGGCCGCTGATTCTATAAATCAATTGTCAAGTCAAAACCTCCGTTGATAGCCAATGCCAATGTCCAGCTGATTCCCGTAAGTGCCGGGCAGATATTCCTGGTAGAGCCATTGTATATCAGTATAAAGAATATTGAATTTACCAATCGTCCGGCGCCAGCCTACATCCAGCTTCTCCGATTTTAAGTTATAGGGATAGGCCAACTGTTGGTTATTGCTTCTATCATCTGGTGAAATACCTGTGCCTACAGCTAGGGAGAGATAATCGTCAGCCCCACCCAGATAATATCGACCAGTAAGCGTAATGGATTGTGAAGTACCGGAGCTGCCGGGAACCAGGTAAGTTCGGGCATTAAACCAAAAATTCTTATAGTATTTACCCAAAGAAAAGGTATAAATCCAGGTATTGGAGCTAAAATAAAGGTAACGAAGACCTCCGTCGGCCTCAAAAGCGTGAGGGAGGTTGGCATATAACGATGCACCGGCCCGATACCCTGGAAAAACAGACTGATCGGCAGAATAACCAAAATTCAGGTAACCATAAAAGGTGCTGGAAATATGAGGGTAGGCTTCTGCTTCAAATTGCACCCCGCCGGTACGAAACCGATTGGCATAATTGACCCTGCCGATCACAGTCCCTATACCTGTCTGGGTATTGAGATTAACACTGATCAATTGCCACGGGTCTTTATATTGCCGATCGAAATAGACATAATCGTAAGACACACCAACCCTATTTCCGGCAGCATAATCTCTTATTTTTGCCAAAAGAGAACGGGCTGCCACATTTTTAGGATCTTTCGCCAGTAAGCTATCAGCCACAGCTTTTGCTTCCCTGTAACGATGCAGATTGGCCAGCAGGGATGCTTTTCGTTGCTGCAAGGGCTCTGATTGTGGGTTATATTGAAGTCCTGCCATGCAAATAGCCAGGGCTTTTGCATTATTATCGTTCCAAAACTCCAGGTCGGCATAGGCCACGTAAACATCTTCATATCCCGGATGTTGCTCCAATACCAAGCTGAAAGCCTGGCGCGCGCTATCGGGGATATGGCTCCAGGTATAGATCCTACCCAGAAATATACGTATATCCGGATCTCTGGGAGACTTCAGCAGCGCTTCTTTACATTTTTGAATAGCTTCGGGGTAATTATGAGCTTCAAAAGCCCGGTTGCGAGCCTGCTGAAATAGTTCTTCGGCAGAATTGCCCTGTTGCGCCTTTACAAACAGGGGGAAAAAAGAAAAAAGAGCCAGGCCCCAGCAGCCACACAAGTATCGAAACATAGCTTTTATGAATACCATATAATAGTATTATTATAACGTAATTATGCAGACTTTAGCCTGCCAGTACGTATCTTTTAACCTTTTTAAGTACTATTACCTATTATATGCGACAGGTGAGATAAACGCTAATTTAAAAAATTGACGTCGTCGGGTTGCTCGTGGTAGTACCCGAACGACAGCGACACGACGTCGATCAGCGCCGCCGCGTCGCCGGTGTGCTGGGCGATCACCTGACGCAGCGCGAGCAGGGTGAGCGCGTCGAGCATGGCGCGCACGTCGCCGCCCACTGGGATGCCCAGATCTGCCGCAGCCTCCTTCACAGCGGACAGGGCTGCGACCAGCTCCTTCCCTGCCTGGTCGCCGAACGCTGTCCGCGCCTCCCGGGCCGCCTTGACTAAAGCAGCTGAGGCGTCGGCCTTCTCGTCCGACAGCTTGTTGAGGATTGAACCCCTTCGCCAGACGAGGTTCTGATCGGCACCAGCCCCGATCCGCGTGGGCGAGATTCGCTGCCGGTCAGCCCAGGAAAGATTACGGGATTGGCCTTGGGTGGCGGCGCGATCGGACACCAGCGACCAGGCGGGTTCCAGATCGCTAGTGATCGTCAGGTTCAAGGTAAGGACCGTTTCGCGCCCCTTCGCCGGCTCGTCCTCGAGTTCCCCGGTGGCCGGGTCGAAGCTGCGCACATAGAGCCCGTAGGCCTCCATGCTCTTCAGCCGGTCCTCCAGCGCCCCAACGGTACAGGTGATTGACACCGGGCGCTCGACGTCGAGCCCATGGAAGTCCGCGTCGGTGAACTGCAGGTTCCGACGGGCCGACATGCATAGGTCGATGGCGTCCAGGATGGTGGTCTTGCAACTGTCCCCAGGCCCGATGAGGCAGTTGATCCCGTTCCTAGGTTGCCACTTGAGCGTCTTGATCCCGCGGAAGTTCTCGATTTCTACAAGCCTGATACGTGCCATCGCCAATCCCCCCGACCGGGAGGATATCAGATCTCAGCTATCGGTTGCACCACCCAGTCGGCCGCGCCTACCGGCGCTGGACGGCACTTCGTGAGCTCGACCAAGCGACCCGACGCCGAGATGTCGCTAGTCCGCGTCCGAACCGCCCAAAGGAACCTGCGGCCGCTCTCATTGGCAAGCTCAAGAACTATCCAAACTGGATGACCGAGATCGATTTCAGCATCGCGACCGTTGGGACTGTAGCGCGAGGCTTCTGACAAGCCGTTCGACGCTCCCAAGCTGATGTCGTGGACGCGCCAGGAGCGGAAGTTGAAATCTGGCCGGAGATCCGACATTCGGGCCATAGGCACCATCAACGAATGCGTCTATGGCGCTCCATCCGCGCTGAACGGCAGACAGCCGTCGGGAAGCGTCAGGCGTGCAGACTACGCGCGAGATAGTCGCGGACCTCAAACAGGTTGAGCTCGAATCGCTCGGCATCTGCTGGACGCACGACGATCACTAGCCGGTTCGAGAACACCTTTTCCTTCGCTGCGTCTGCGAACGACTGCGCGATGCGCTCGATCATTTTCTTCCGCGGAACTGATATTGAGCAAGAGCTCATTTATCCATACACCGAGTCACAAAATGAAGCCATCATCCTCAAACTACGACAACTCAATGGCCTATCCGTATTACCAAAATCCCTCTAAAATTATCACTATTTTTCTTAGAGGGGAACTCAAATTTCAGATTCATTTAAGCCGCAAGGTCCGTGACATGGTCTAATAATGTAGTACCATATAGTAATATACATGAGACGATGGGGCACAATCATCGTGGGGACTAAGGTGGGACTTGGTGCTTATATTTAAAGTAGTGAAATGTCTTATTCTCGCCCCTCCCTTTTTTTTCTTACCAGCACTAAAAATTATTAGCTACATGATAATGATTCACAAAACATAAGAAAATATTTAAACTGCATAGGGGACAAATTAACACATCAAGCCATCAAATCATTTACACCACATAATAGACAAAGTGACACATTAAAGTGAAAAGGGGGCATCCTATCATGAAGACCGCTGCTAAAGTTAGCAAAGACGTCTCCGAATCAAACTTCTCCCTATCCTATAAATACCGCCCTCTTTGCTCCCCATTGAGGCCAAGGAGCAGTGGAGGTTGATTTGAAGAGTGAAAGCTTCCAAGAGGGGGAAAGAAGGAGTGAAGATTTCTCAAGTTTTAGAATGGAGGGTGAATCTTTCCACTCCTTAAAGAAGAGTAGATCTAGCAGTGGTTTTAAGAGGCTCTCCGACATTGAGGGGCAACTTAGTGAGAGGACCCAACCATAACTTGTAAGTGAACTCTCCCTTCTTTTGTCCCTTTTTTTTTTGACAATGCACCCCCTTCTTATTTATGTGCATTTTTATTTTTCATTGTGTTTTTCTCTTTTGTATATTGCTCGCACATTTTTTTACATATATGCACGGGGTGTGATAAGATCACGAATTTTATGGGAGTTTGTGGTGGTCGCATATCAGGATCTTCCATACTTCTAGAGAGCTAGGATAGACGCAATGGGATTCAGGTTCTTTCTACAGATCGAGCCGATTAAGCTCGATCTCACCCTCATCCAGGTGTTGCGTGAGAGGAGGGATCCAGTGAGTCGGGCCTTCCTGATACCCTGGGGACATATGGTGACTAGCTTGGAGGATGTGGTCCAAGTTATAGGCCTTACGATTAATGGCGAGGTGGTGACCGGGGTTACCTACCCTGGTTACCGACAGGGTGCTCAGAAGCTACTAGGATTGGCATTAGAGGATAGGGGGAATAGGATAATAACCAGGACGTCCATCATGGAGGCATTTGGACTTGTTGATGCTAGACAGGGTGGTGATGAATCCTTTGTGGAGTTTATGGAGAGGACAAAAACAGGGTCTCGTGGAGTGTATTGTGTGGACACGAGCAACTGGGGGAGGTCAAACAGGGACTTGAGGAGGTTCCTCTTGCCAGCTGATGCACCACATACCTGGGAAGGCTTTCATACACTATTCCGTGCCAAATATTTCTCTGAGCATGTCAAGGAGCAGAAGGCTATGGAATTCACTTCTTTGCGCCAGGGTATGATGACCGTTGTAGAATATGAACTTCAGTTTTCTAGGCTGGCACCATATGCTCCTCATTTAATTGGCACTAACTTATTGAAGGCTAATCGATTTATGGATGGGTTAAGACCCGATTTTATTCAATAGCTCGGGACTCAAAATATCCGTACTTATGCGGAGATGGTCCAACGGGCCAATCTATGTGAAAGGACCTTGGAGAAGGTCAAAAAATTAAAAAGTAAAGGAGAAGAGTCAAGCCGGAGGTCAGATCGGCATAATAAGAAGGAAAAGTTTAGTATCACGGAGCCTTACAAGTCCCGTGATAGCAGGAAGAGGTCCAGGAATGGGACTGGTAGTTCCCAGAAAAATGAGAAGGGCAAGGAGGAGGACAAGCAAGTCATGGCGGCTTGCTCTTTCTGTGAGAAGTTCAGCCACTTAGCCGAAGAGTGCTGGAAGCTTCTCGGCGCATGTCTATGTTGTGGCAGCAGGGAGCATCGCATGCCAGACTGCCCTCTTATGAAGGATCAACCTTTCAGTGGCGGACGTAAGAGACAGGCTTATCTCATTGTTGTTATAGATGATGATAAAGTGCCCATGGATGATGGGCTTATGGAAGGTACCGTCCACATTTGTTCCTATCCTGCATTTGTGCTATTCGATACTGGTGCTTCTCATTCTTTCATATCTATCACTTTTGTAAAAATCTTGCTAGTTTTATCAATTCCCTTACCTTCGAACCTTGCTATTACTACACCTTTAGGCCCTGGAACAAAGCTTACCAATTACTACCCTAATAGTGAAGTAATAGTAGAAGGACATAATCTCCCTGCAAACCTTGTATGCCTTAACATGGAAGGCTATGATGCTATTTTAAGGGTGGATTGACTGGTAGACCATGATGCCTATATTAATTATCGGAATAGGATAATATCCTTTCAGAAATCAGGTCTTCCAAGATTTTCCTTCCTTGGTATCAAATATAGAAAATATCCTACCATCATTTCCTCCCTTCATGTTTGCAAACTTATATCGCAAGGATGTAAAGCTTTTCTTGCCTCTCTAATTGTTACCGAATCCAAGGAGATCATCTTATAAGACATCCCTATTGTAGACACGTAATTTTTAGCATTACAATGAGTAGATCCCATATTATATTATAACATCCCAAAGCGGCTCGCACGGTTAAGCTAGTTGAGTGATCTCCAATTTTTATCTGATAATCTCATCTCGTGAAAATTAAATTGTCATTTTCTTTTAATAAACGAGTGAGGTAATTGAATCAGGTTAATGGGCTTGACCCATTCTCCGGTCGGGTCCGGTACCGAGACGTACCACCTGGTACCAGTATGTACCGGTGGTACTGCAAACCATGGTTGGAAAAGCAAGAACATGTTCAACACACCTTTTAGACAAGGAGTTGGAGATGTCAAAATGGTAATATCAACTTCCACCAGTCAACAAAATTGCAGGGCAGCTACCTGCCCGGGGTTCACGTGGGTTCCGACTTCTGACCTCACGGACTTCGCTGGGCCGGAGGGGGGGGGTTGCACTGTCCAAGATATGTGTGGCCGGCCCACGGCCAGGGATAATGGTGATCCAGGCTTGAGCCTTGGTGGGTGGGTTCACTATTGGTATTGACAAAAAGAAGGGTGGGGGGAGTTGGAGATGACATTATCTTTTGAGTGGCATTATTTTTAGACTAGATTTTTGTTTCCAATGATTCTCAGCTTCATAAAATTTCCTTTTCCATACATTCTTGGAGGCTCCAAACTGAAGATTCCTGTAAAGCTGGCTGGAAAATTGACGTATGAGCTTCCTTGATTGGATAATCCCCACCCCTGTCAGATATGCCTGGACAATTTGGAAGCCTGAATGTGCATCAGGAGGAAGGGGCACCATAAATGCTCTAGATCTTCCATGATTAGGGGTGTGGGAAAGAAAAATATGTAGAAGATTCTAATTTAGCACTTTTTTGCTATTATATACAGAAAGCTGTTCCTTGGAGGATGAAGAGTTGGTTGAGCCGCTGTCCCTTGACTCCCCCACCTGTGGACACCTGCAGCGGGTATTTACACTGAATATCATTCTGGGCCGGGGGAGTACCCAATAACCAAGAGAGGTTAGACCTGTCCTGGATTGGGCTACCGGTGATTTGGGCTTGATCCTGGGCAGGTGGGTTTACTCGGATGTCTATTTTAAAAAAAGTACAGGAAGCTGGGTTGTTTAAGAGGCAGGCGTTTGGGAGTATTTCTGTCATCTCAGGCCTGATTTCTCAGGACAAAAATGGTTTTCAAATAGGTGGAGGCAGTATTCTACCCCAGTTTCTTACCACTGAAAACCCCAAAAGAAAAACCCATAATTGTCAGCTTGCCAACATTCGGTAACCTTCAGAAATGATTTTGCTCAGTACCTTTCTGCTCAATTCTCTCCATAACCCCTAATGCTAGTGGGAAGCCCCTTAGAGTCAAAATACGAAATGAAGATATTAGAAGCTTAGAGATTCCTCCTTTTGAAGGTTAGATTAGAGAACAGATTTATGTGGTCTGGATAGTGTAGCTTAAACAGATTTATGGGATTCATAAATCTGCAACGTACTGTGGACTAGCTTCAATGAAAAGAAAGTGCTGTGCATAGAAGTTCAAGGTACAAGATAAGAGGGATACCAAAGAAAATAGGGATTTTTGTTATCAAAGTTGACTTACAAATTATGAACGCTCAGTAAGAATTATGTCTCAAGAATAAGCTTGCTTTAAGTAAATAACATGTTATATGTAATGCAAGTATAGCTAAGCATGAATGCATGATAATGTCGAGATGGAATGTCAAGAGAATAATGACGGGAACTATCAAGTTTAAGATGTCATGTAAAGTATCAAGAAATATCAGGCATGTAATTATCAAGTCATGTCATGATAATTGGCTATTTCAAGTTTAAGCAAATATATACCCATTTCGGGCCATGCAAGTCATGTCATGTCATGTCAAGTCAAGTACTATAGAGATTCATGAAATGTCACAATCAAGCGAGCCATGCACTTCGGTGCACTGTCACACCGTGGTCAATATAGCTCCCATGGACACAAGTACTTTCGGACACTCCTCCCAGGACCAGATCAGGACCCATAATTGTCATATATTGAGTCATGTAAATATTTCGACATCCACTATAGTTCATAGCCAATAGAATTTTAAGGAATAAGCTATTATAGGATAATAAGGTAGATTCATGGAATAGAGATTTCAAGGACAGAACTTGAGTAAGGATGACATAGTGATAAATCACGTATGAAAATCAACACATGCATGAAACTGGGTAATTGACGCCCACTCAGATCACCACCAATTATAGAAATAGCGTCCATTGCATGGTCTCTAATTCTGTGTACAATAACAGGCACGAAAAGAAATGGCGTCCACATACACGGTCGCTCATTTCAATTGGCGTCCATTGTCTGGTTGCCAATTCCAGATAGAGACAGACTTTTCACAGAATACTATAAACAATGCTCTATGATGGCTAGGGCGTCATATTTTTTCAGAGTGATGTGACTAAGAGGTGTTCTAGGATTTTTAGGGTACAACATGCTCGGTTGCCTTGAAGGAATCTAAGACTAGCGGAGATTTATGGAGGTCTTAATGAAGAAAGTAACAGTTCGAAAGAAGGAATATCCCGCGGAGGGTCCAATCATCACCAAGAGTTGAGGTGTAAGCATGAAACAACATAAAACAGGGATTCTATCTTCGGACGTGAGATAGAAGTGCCAAGAAGACCCGCGATATGGGTCAAAACCTGATAAAACATGAGAGACAAGAAATAGCGTCAATACAGAGGGCGTCCATTAAAGATTAGCGTCTTTCTAGAGAGGCGCTCAATCCATAACCAACTGAATTAAATAATGTTACATTAAATTGGCGACCTTTCACGAAGGCGCCATATCTATAATTAGTGTCCATGTCTTGGACGTAAATTCTTAATTTTGAACCTTTTTCATATAAATTCAATAATTAATCAAAAATTGGCACCCTTTCAAGGGGGCGCTATAACGACCCAGAGCTCCGGGTACCGATAACCCAATAATATCGGATTACCACCACCAAGAACTGGAGATGCCTCCAGGGACAATTTGGGGTAGTTCTTGCCTAAAACTAGCAGAGGGCGTAGGTGCCAGGAGTTGAGGATGTGGGGCATATTTCTAGCCTAAACTAGCAAATGAAGGTCGTATTAAATTATGAAAACGTGATCAAATGGATGCAAAAATGTGAGAAAACTAAGGCAATATAAAGGATAACAAGATGGAACCAGAGAAAGCACAATCAGACCCTAGAAAGAAAATTAAATCACCAATGAACAACACACTTGTGAGTCTGCCCTGGGTCTGCCGGTAGATTCCTGGCTTAAAACATAGAAATGAAGGCAAGATAAAATTATAAAAACCTGCCACTATGATGCAAATAACACAACCAACATGAAGGATATACTAAATATGAATGCAAGAACGTGCAAGGTCATGAACAGAAACCACAGAGATAACTCAAATAAAACCAAAGAACAGCCAACATGGGATCTGCTCCAGGGCTGCCAGAGGGTAGGTGGCGACCTTTAGAGGGTTGCTACCTGTAGGTAGCAGTCCTCTGATGACTGCTATCTGTAGAGTGCTAGGTGGCAGCCCTCTTCTGGCCGCCACCTATATATGGCGGCCTTTGAGAGGACTACTACCTTGTCCCAGAGCCAAGAACGTCTAGAACAGGAAAAGAATGAAGAAAACACTACCAAAACATGGACATACACACACCAAACTCATAGGAAGGCAAGAGCAACGTGATGGACACTAGGTGTCCCACCGTGATCGCCAAAAAATAGGTTTGTAGATGTTTATTCTACCCTGCCCCGAATGACAATAACATAGGCATAAGCATGAAAGCATAAGAAGAAAGGGGCAATAGAGATATAGGATTGAACTGTGATCGCCACCAAGGTTAGTAGTGCCAAAAGGGGACTAAAAGAGAACGATAGGGGCGCTACGTACCTTGGAAAATAAAGGGAAGAAAGTGGCTGAAGGGAGACTGCTAAATCATGATCGTGTGCAAGCAATAGGGTGTAGGAACCATCGTAAACTTCACCTCCTCGCCTTCCAGCCGGCTAGAGAGCGAGGGTCTTATGTTTCCTCTTGCTTTCCTGGGAAACAAAGACAATACAAAGGAGAAAAACCCATTAGATCATGTATGTGTTGCATCAATCCCGAATGCATAAAATAGCACGAGAAAACTGAGGGAAGAATGCACCGAGAGGATTTTAACCCCTATAAAAGGGAAGAAAAGATAGGTGGGTGTATTGTGAATGCATATGAATGAAAAGAATGAATTAACACGCAGCAAGGCTGTGGGAAATAGTGACGTAAAATGTGCAAAAGTGCAGATCTGTAACAGAAAAGTGTAGAACTGTCATGAAATCCAGAAAGAGAGTGCAGAGAAATGATGGAAAGGATGAGCATAAGGAGCCCTTAAGCGATGGAGGGGCCAAATGCATAAGAGAGTTTGTGCACATCACTGTAGCATGCATACAAGTCGGTGCTAGTTTAGCATGGTTTACATGAAGGTTGATGCTAGTTACTGTTCACAGAATGAAGGTCGGTGCTTGTTCTTCTTCTTCCACACAATATGGCCTATGCACATATAACACTAAGGTCGGTGCTAGAGACCAATATGGTCTGTGCACATTTCTACTTCATCGTATGAAGTCAATGCACATTTGGCTTGTGCTAACACAAGGTCAGTACACACTTTTCATCAGGCAAAACTAGGTCTGTGCATTTCTGGCATACACGTACATGGGTCAGTGCATGTTTTTGATCTATACATATAAGGTCCATGCACTTCACTATTTAGAGTCTGTGCACATCTCAGTCTTTGAAAGGTGAGGTCAGTGCATATAATCCAATGGCTAACACTCACGACTATATTATTGCCAGGTCTGACATATGATCGAGCATCTATTGAGCAACCTGCGAACTTGGCTCACGTGGAATCTAAAGTACGAGGGTAATGGCATGTGATCCAAGGCAAGGAGTGGATCAGAAGATCCTGCCACGTGGACTACTACAGCATCATGATTCTGACACGTGGACCACGAAGGATCAGATTTGCGTGAAAGATTGGGCTAGAAACGTGGTATCCACACGCCCAATGTCTGCATATAAAAAGGGGATAAAAAGGCTTAGAGGAAGAAATGAGGACAAACGAGAAATACTGAGCTGATTGAAAGAGAGAGAAGATCTGAATCCTCCGCCAGTTCTGCAATTCCCTACTTGAGAAAGAGAGAAAAGTCTAGAAAGAAGAGAGCTTGATTGATCGCCGTTCGTTTGAGTCTGAACGTCTGCTTCTACGGAAGCTACATTGTTGTTATTTCTGTGAGATTGTTTCTCTTTGTTCTTTCATCTTCGAGTTTTTTCATTCATTCCTTTTATACTGCTTTGTTACCCTCTAAGTTCACTTAGAGGATGGGAGAGGTTCTCTGGTTTCCCTCCATTGTGTTTGAAGGAAGAGAGGAACGATCCTCTGGTTCATGAGTTTTTGGAAGTAACTTACGAGTTTCCTTTGCTGGCTACGAAGGAAGGGAGGTTGGTCCTCCAGTCTAGTTCGTAGGTTGCTGGGAGCAGCTTATGGGGTTCCCTTTACTAGTTGTGAAGGAAGGGAGGTTGGTCCTCTAGTATTGCTTTTGACCTTCAGAAGTGTGAGGAAAGTGTTCCTCGGGGCAAGCTGTTAGGCAGCGTTTGTTTGCAGACTGAGTCTTCAATTTCTGATTACTTAGTGCAAGGAAGCATTACTCTAGTGGAGTAAGGGATGGACGTAGATTGCAGATCGCAATCGAACCACCTTAAAAAGTTCTCTATCCTAGTTGAGTGGTTTGTTCATCTGATCGGTTTGGCTAGTGATGAACAAACCAACATAGAAAGAAGATTAGAAGAGCTCGCTGAGCTTGAAGGAAAGCGTCTTCAGGCGCAACAAAATATTCAACTATATCAAACTTGCATGGCCTGTGCTTTTGACAAGCTGGTCAAGGGATGATAATTCAAGAAAGGAGACCTAGTGATAGTCAAAAGAAGAGAAGTAATGGCCTCCAACCCCAAGGGGAAGTTAGTTGAAAACTGGGTCAGACCATACGTCATCCACCGAGTATATGAAGGGGGTGTCTACGTCCTGGTGGATCACAAAGGAGTCGTCCAGTTCTCTCCCCTTAATGGAAAACATATAAAGCTGTACCACACGGCTCAACCGAGATTACTAGAATGACCGGGAGCTACCTCTACCTTGGTCTAGTGGCACTCCGCCCTAGCCGAGCTACCTCTATCTTGGTCTAGTGGCATTTCGCCCTAATCAAGCTACCTCTATCTCGGTCTAGTGGCACTCCGCCCTGATCAACCTACCTCTATCTTGGTCTAGTGGCACTTCGCCCTAGCCGAGTTACCTCTATCTTGGTCTAGTGACACTCCGCCCTAGCCGAGCTACCTCTATCTTGGTCTAGTGGCATTCTGTCCTGATCGAGCTATCTCTATCTTGGTCTTGTGGTATTCCACCATGACCGAGCTACCTCTATCTTGGTCTAGTGACACTCCGCCCTAGCCGAGCTATCTCTGTCTTGGTCTAGTGACACTCCGCCCTAGCCAAGCTACCTCTATCTTGGTCTAGTGGCACTCTGCCCTAGCTGAGCTATCTCTATCTCGATCTAGTGGCATTCCGCCCTGATCGAGCTATCTCTATCTTGGTCTAGTGGTATTCTGCCCTGACCAAGCTACCTCTATCTCAGTCTAGTGGCACTTCACCCTAGCCGAGCTACCTCTATCTTGGTCTAGTGGCACTACACCCTAGCCGAGCTACCTCTATCTTGGTCTAGTGGCACTACGCCCTAGCCGAGCTACCTCTATCTTGGTCTAGTGGCACTCCGCCCTAGCCGAGCGATCTCTATCTTGGTCTAGTGGCATTCCGCCCTAATCAAGCTACCTCTATCTCGGTCTAGTGGCACTCTGCCCTGATCGAGCTACCTCTATCTCGGTCTAGTGGCATTCTGACCTGATCGAGCTAGCTTCTCCATGGCATCAAGACCCGTTTGGAACAAGCTGGCGACTCTTGGATAGACTCCATTCCAAGTATCCTATGGGCGCACCGGACCACGGTCAGGGCCGCCACGGGAGAGACACCGTTTTACCTCACGTATGGAGTAGAGGCAGTCATCCCGGTTGAAATATCCAACCCGTCACTACGCGTCGGCCAATACGATGAAGCCAGAAATAACCAGGTAATGCGAGAGAACAGGGACTTGCTAGAGGAAGACAGAGAGTGTGTAACAACCCAAGATTTGGATACCGAGAATATCTAATACCATTCGGACCCTGGCCCGCCGCCCACGAGCCGGAGGGCTTGGAAGGGCTAAAAAGGATAGGTGTAGTGTACATAGTAATAAGAAATAAAGCAAGATAATACAACAATTAATAGAAATAAATAATCTAACTATAACAAAGTTCACTTCAGTAAAAAGTACAGTCTAAGGCAGAGAACGTACCAAATGCCAAGTAAACACTCAGCCCGGCGAACTGGCAACTAAGAATCTCCATGCAACATCCTCGAATCTCGAGGAAGATCTGCAACACCTGAAAATCAGGGGTGAGCCTTCTATCACTGTCTCAGTAGGAGTCTCGCGGAACCCTAACTGAAAATAACGATGGCACGGAAAGCAGCAACTACAGCAAGAACAACAATAACAGCAGGAACAGTAAACACAGTGGCCGGTCAAACCTCGGATCTACAGCTACTCCTACAGTACCGAAACTCAACGCCCCGATCCCACAGTCGGGAGACTACCAGAACACAGACCACCCTAGTCACGCTACTCGAAAAATGTCATGACACCTCTGCCATGGAGTCCTGTGCTCACACGCGAAGGCCCACTCTAAAATCACACTGTCCGAAAACACAATCATGACCTCATCGTCGTGAACTCTACGCCATCTAGGGGAAAGTCCTCGGTGACGCTCACCGGAAACCCTAGACCTCAGCTCCAGGAAAATATCCAAACTACACACTAAACCCCATCTCGCAGATGGGAAACGAAAACCCACAACACAATAACTCATGTCACGTGACGGGAGTATCGCCCACCAGAAGTAAGGCCGGATGCGTCCACTGACGTCTTAGTCCACGCCTCAGGTGTCTCCCTCCGGCCCAGCAGGAACTGAGACACCATACTAGTAACACAGAACACAGACTAGCTGGGGTCGTGCTCGTCAGCGTGTGTCCTCTGCCCCCAGCTACGCGTGCACACACAAACCATCTGATGCGGGATGCTATGCGAACTAGGACTGTACGTGAAGACGCGATGAAATGGATAACTAAACTAGCAATGACACAATAGATTGAGTAGTGCAAACTCGACACCTAAGACTCTAAGAGGGTAACTACGCCAAATAATAAGTAACTCAAGCTCGCAATCGTCCCCAAGTGAGGGAAGCATGTCGTTCCACACGGTTGAGGAACTGGCAGAGTCTAGGGTAGGTAATTCACACATGTGCTCAGATCGAAGCATGGGACGGTCACACTCTCTCACCGTGGCAATGATATAAATATAAACGAGCTAAGATCCTACAATGCACAAGCAGCCGCACTAGAGAGTATACTAAACTAGTAAGATAGACCAAGCAAAGACGTGTACGCGTACCTCCACGCTCAAGGCGTGGGGAAGATGCTCGGCCAAATCACACAACCACCCCGTAGAAGAGCTAAATAGAGGTACAAACCAAGCAAAGCCCACTCCTCGCAGGGAGGTAAAAGGCTACACAGCGATCCGGGGGTTGTGCGAAGTGGGGTGATGGGCCGCGAGTGGATGACGTGCGACAACTCCCACGTGCGCAAACTGGTGTGGACTGGAACCAGCAACTAGGATGATGCGTCACAAAAGCCAAGGAAGATGCCCACGCTCAGGGTGTGGGGAAGATGCCCAGCCAAATCACGCAACCGCCCGGTATAAGAGCTAAACAAAGGTACAACCCAAGAAAAGCCCACTCCTCGCAAGGAGGTAAAAGGCTACATAGCGATCCGGGGGTCGTGCGAAGTGGGGTGACACGCTGCGAGTGGATGACGGGCGACAACTCCCACGTGTGCAAACTGGTACGGACTGGAACCAGAAACTAGGACGATGCGTCACAGAAGCCAAGGAAGATGCCCACGTCCCTGGTAGCACGCTATAGTGGATGGAGAGTCTCCTGGATGAAGAGGAAGTCGACGGCGCCGGCTGGAACCTCCGAGTAGCCACGAGCGGCAGGCAGATTACTGGCCAGTCTGCGTGCACATAGGGAAATAGTAGGAAGACGGGCCTAGCACATGACCTTCTGCTCACCTTCTGGTCACAAAACTTGGTGCAGATGCTGTTGGGGATGTCCCAGGGATGCCGGTGGAGTGTCAACTGCAACTGAGTACCGTGGAGATCGTGGCGAATTTTATAGCAGGCCCTGTGCATTCTGGTCTGTCTGCTGGCAGTAGGACAGAGGGTGGAAGAGTGGGCTCGAACTGGGGCTTCCAGGGGGCAAATGGGGTGGGGTTTTCTATGGCGGATAGGTGAAGGTCGCGGGAGGATTGGGTAGCAGTGGCGGAGTGGCGTGCAATGGAGGATTGAGAAGATGCTCAGGCGACCTAGGATTTCCCTTCCTGGTGTGCTATTGTTGGTTGAGCTTGATGCTTCTCATCCCGTCTGGTGGAGTCTTTTCAAGGTAAGCCTTGGAATTGCTGTCTTAGCGATGCATTTGTCCTGTGTCTACTTAAGTGTGGACAGTGTTTATTCTAAGCATGATCCGCTCCTTGCTCTACAGTTGCTTGGCTTTGGACTCTGTCATGGTGTTAAGAGCTATGGTGTACCGTGTTTGTCGTGCCGTGTCCAGCAGCCGATGCATTGTGAAGGCTCGATAATTGTTTCAGGACGTAAGGGTAAGCTGAGATTTGCATTTCTCCTTGGGTTTTATCCTGAAGCTGGTAGTCTCCCTTGTTTGCACTTAGGCTGCTTGTGATCGGTTGCTCACAGGATCGGTACTCGTGGCATGTTATATTATGATTTTTATGAATTACGATGCCACTGAGTGTGTACTGAGATGCGGATACCGAGATTTTTCTGATGCTTATGTGCATTGCATGAGTGCGTGGTGGAAGCGTATGGCCTGGTCACCCACTGGTCGAGGATTGCTATTGTGAGGTTCTGGCCAGTCGAGAGGATTGTCCTTCTCGATGTGACTTCGTATTGGCTTCATGTGCCTTGATGTTGTCTATTGCCGTGCTATTTGCTAGAGTCATTCTGGTGTTGGCATTGGCGTTTGTGAGTATTGAGGAATCTATCGACATTCCAACTGATTGAGTACCCTCTGCTCTGCATTTCCTTCTTGGGTGTTGTGTTCTCGGGTCATGATCATGGTCCTTGAGATGTGTTCCTTGAGATTGTCATTTTCTCATTGTTGTGGGTCTTTTCTTGGTGAGCTGCTTGATACATGACTAGTCCCTTGAAGTCGTACGTTCAGCTGTCGTTGTGTCTTGATGTGACCTAACTTGCAGTTGTGTTCCGTGGTTCTGTGTCCCATACGGAGCCGGGATCCTGCAAGTGCTGTCGTTGTTGTCATTTTATCATTGTTTCTCTTTGATTTTATGTATCTATCTTGGCACTGTGTGGACTGTGGTCTTGTCAGTTTGCTTACTGTACTCTTCTCTCCTGGTAGAGTTAGCTTGCAACTCGGTCAGATGTCATATCTGTGTGAGGACTGACCTGATTCTGTTTGTGGTCCAGTGTTGTCATTGGCATCCTGTGTGCTAGGTGTTCCCTATTGCCTTTGGCACTGGAGCCATTGATGTCGAGCTGTCAGTTGGGAGGACTGTGTTTCCTTATTTAAGCTGATGCTTGATGTGTCTGCTGTTCTGCTTTCCCGAGTTCTGTTGTTGTGGTATGTGTCATGTCTCCTTTCCCATGAGACGTAAGAGACATTGCCCTATTTTGGAGGTGTCAGACTTGTGTTCACTTGTGTCATGCTCGGTCCTGTCATAAAATGGCACCCTAAGGGCTGTCATTATTTCATAAAATGGTGCCCAGAGGGTAGCCATTATTTCATGAAATGGCGTCCAGCGGACTACCATCAATTGAAGAATTAGCGCATGGTTACAGGGGCTCCCAATCCTCCGACCAATTTTCATTTTTTGTAATGGGCATCCCTCTACAGTGTCATCATTTAATTGACGACCCTATGATGGTCATTAATCAGGTAAAAGGCTCCTTAGACAAGGGCGCCCTTTTCTGTGGGTGGTATACGCACTGGGCAGGTACATTTTAAGACACAAAATACTATTCACAAATGCCAAAAGTGCACAGAATTAGGAAGTAAAGACATGGATGGATAGAGAAAAATATCAGGATTCCAAGATCATGCTCATGCAAGAATATTAGGGTTTCATTTCATAGATATTAATTTCCTTAACGTGGGTGATTATTAAATACAGAAAAAGAATTGGCGCATGTCCCTCTACCATTAATTAATGGATGACCATTCACTGGGACACCCATTCAAGAATAGGCACCCATGGGCTAGTCGCCCATTAAATGATGGCAGCCTGATGGGCGCCATTTACATAACCTCCAACAAATCAGTGTAACAGGCTATATAATGTAAAGAAGATGGAAGCTAGATTACTGCTACTTATGCTTGTTATCCTATATTACTATGAGTTGGGCCAGATCTTGAGAAAACCTACCTTTTCGACGTGAATAACGAGGTACAGATAAGAAATAATAAAGAAAGCTAAGCCCTTCATGTTCTCTTCAGCAAAGCCTGAACAGTAGGAAGGAGAATGTAGGAAACAGTAGGAAGAAGATGCCCTTCACATCTTCCTCTCATTCGTTGAAGGAATAAAAGAAGGAAGATCATTCTCTTCTGCAGATGGAGATGAGAACAGCAGTAGGTATTGCATGTTCGATGGAGAAGAATATTTATAGGGAGTAAAACCGTAAGGGTCCATTGGAAACAAGATCCTAAAATCTTGCTGTTAGTGTTCCCTCAGGGTCCATTGCTAGCGAAAATAAGTTGTTCGTGCTGCAAAGCCTTCTAGAACGTCTTCCCTTTTTACCTGTTGGAATTGGCACCCTAAAGAGGGGAGCCCATTAATCTACGCCCATGTAAGTGGGCGCTCATTAGATGGGTTGACCAGTCAAGGGGAAATGGCTCCCTAGCAAGGGGTGCCCATTCCCCTTTTGTTTGGAAAATGGGGAAAACCTATATGTGTTGGTCTTTAAGAAAGATATATATATATATATTCCCTGTGAAGGGAATTAGCACCCTTGCCTGGGGGCCCCCATTTTGTAATTGGTGCCCTAGTAATGGGCGCCCATTCCTTTTCTTTTGGAAATAGAACAACCCCTATACGTGTTATCTATGTGATGATATTTAAGTGTGAGGTCTTTATCACCAGCCTAGCACACTAAAGCCACGGTGATTGAGGACTCTAAGGATTTGTCGATTGTGTCGCTGGATGAACTCATAGGGTCGCTTATGACCTATGAGATCAACATCAAGAGAAATGAAGAAGAAGGGAAGAAGAAGAAATCCATAGCACTGAAAGTTAATGTGGCATCATCATCAACCTCAAGAAGTGGGGAATGTACCGAGGACAGTGAAGAAGAAGAAAATGTTGCAATGCTGACTAGGAAAGTCAGGAGATTCTTGAGAGGAAAGAGGAAGTTTCAAGGGAAGTTTAAGAAACAGGCCAAGAAACAACCCAAGCGTAAGATAGAGGGAAACAAGCTTACTGATGTAATATGCTATAAATGTAAAAAATCTGGCCACATGCATGGCGAGTGCCTAGAGCTGAAGAGAAAATCAAGAGGGAGAAAGAAAAAAGTCCAAAGAAATGGTCGCAACCTGGAGTGATGAAGAAGTGGGCGAGGACGAAGAGGATGAAGTAGAATTAGAGGAGTTGATGAAGAGCATGTGCCTAATGGCTCACGAGGAAGAGTCAACTGAGGTAAACTCTGACCTAGAAACTCTTGCTCTTGAACAGTGGGAAATTGAATATGTTCCATTGTATGCTAAATTCAAGAAAGTAAGATATGGAAATAAGCAACTTAAAAGAAAAATGAACTCAATAAGTCAAGCTGATAAATTGAGTGACAGATGTGTGGAGTTAGAGAAAATCTGTGAAGAACTGAAAACTCAAAACCAAAGCATGCTTGATGCCATCAAAACTCATGAAGAAAGGAACAACTAGCTCAAGGAAGAGTTAAAATTTTTGAAATAAAACTTGTCAAATGGTTCTGAAAAAGGGAATGATTCTGATAGTCCAAATGATAGAGCTCATGTTCTTGAAGTTGAAAATGAGAAAGTAAATAATGACAATAAAATCTCAAGGGACCAAATCTCAGTCTATCATGAAAATTAATTCAATCTGAACAAAAGATCCTCACACTGAATAACAAGATTAAGGACTTAGAGGATGGTATGTCAAGATTAGTGAAAGGAAAGGAAAACCTTGATATGGTTCTAGGAATTAGGACCAACTTTCGAAAAGAAGGAATTGGCTATAAGCCTGTGAAAAAGAAACCATTTGAACATAAGGTAATGACATCATTCATGCATGCCAAACATGATGACTTGCTTGTAAAAAATAACCCAAAAGCATCATCTAGCATAAATCAGAAAAAATACTTTGCATACAAGCCAAGCAACACGGGGATAAAGAGAACCATATGTCACTATTGTGATAGGATCAGTCATACCATGTCTTTTTGTCAAATGCTACGTTCTGATGATGAATTTTATGCTTATCAATCAAGAAATGTAGTTGTAAAGAATAAAACTAAATAATTCATATAACATTCTGGGGCATTACAGCTCGCCAGATTGTGTGCTCGGAGTGAGGCCACCTCCCGCCAAAGAACCCCAAGCTCAGAGGTCAACTGCCCAATCCTCCGATCGGATTCAGTGTGAACTCGGGACTGGGCCCTCTCCCCGCTCTCTAGTCGCACTAAAAAGTCTATTATCTCAGCCCCAAGCTGAGCCATGAACAGACCTCTCTCCATGACTCTTTCAAGAAGCATGGGAGGGGAGCAATGACGGAATTCCTCTCGAACAGATGGAGGTGCCAGAGCTTGGCACCGATTGCACAGGGAGGCCTGGATGGCGAACCGCCCCTGCTACTGAGGAGGCCCTCTCTGGAGGAGTCAGTGCCAGGACATCCTCCCCAGACATCCCCCAACTAGGGACTGTGATGCTCGGCTCGGCCTGAATCCTCACCTTGACCTCCTCCTCACCGCGCGCCCCAGCAGCCTCGATCGGGATTTTGGAGCCAACCTCCTCCCCCTGTGCTCCTACAGGCTCAACGGAGGTCCTCTCAACTGCGGCAGGCACCTCTAACTTGGTCATCGGAATGCTCAGGCGTCAGTCGTCCCCAGTTGGGAACTCCTCGGTCGGGCAGAGGGTCTTCATCTTCCTCAACTGCCTCTTCTCGGCTGTCAGAGCCTTCTTGATGGGGACATCACCAGCCGTTCCAATACCCACAGCCTGTCACATCACCCCGGAAGTACTCGGCTAGGTCTAGCAATCTATTTATTGGGTCATATGATATATTTTTTATTTTTTATTTGAGTCATATTATTATATTTTCCCTTTTATTTGAGTCATGTCCCTAGGTCCATAGTTATTTCCCTGTGTTTTGAGTCATTTGTCCATGGTTTGCTTTGTAGCACCCCGGATAAATAATAAGGAATAAACATGTTCTAGATAAATTAAACTTACATAAAAAGGCCAAATAGAAATAATTAAGTCACTTAATGGGCCTTAACCCATGGATTATCTTCTTCCATTAACACAATATATATAAAGCCTTAGACCAAAACAACCCACACATATATATATAAACCACACCCATATACCCTTGTTAGGTCTACACACACACGCACACACAGAGGTGTGTGTACATATATCTTATATAAAGGAGCCTTAACAATACAACCCATTTATATGCCACCCGTATACATATAAACCCAACCCATTTAACCTTAAACCCATGTGTGGGGGAGGGAAATGCACAACCTAAATAATGGGCCCCCTCAAACAAGACCCATGCACGAAGGGCTCAACCTGCATGGGCTTCTTAACAGCCCAACCCACATGCTCGTTCGATGGATCAATGATGGCCTGGAGCCTTCTAGTAGCAAGATTGGCCTACGTGTGCACCCGCATCGGGATACGTTCTTTCTTATGCATTTGACTTGATAACTTCTTGCATAATGACTACATGTCTTTACACAATGTTGTCTTTGATGATGTCTAAAAGGGAAGCATCTTGATGTCTGCTCTTGTTATTTGTTGAGAAATCTTCTGTCTGAACTTTATAAATTATGGTATCATCTCCTAATTCTGGAATTGGTATCAAACTAATTATTATTTTGTTGATGGCAAAGGGGGAGATAGTTTGATGAGCATTATCTGAAAAGAGGGAGAAGAATGTTGTATTGATGTTGTGTTGTTTATGTTGAAGTGTTTACTCAGTGCTTAAGCATAGTTGATCAATATTTTCATATAATGACTCATAGTTGCCATCATCAAAAAGGGGGAGAATATTATCCTTGGTTTTGATGATGTCTAACTATGACTCATTGATGAGTCTAAGATTGATTTGATGATAACAACATATCTGGAGTTTAGGTTATCTTGTAACAGATCCAGGTAAGACAGACAACACAAGTTTCAATCGACAGACACAAGTTTTAGAAATCAAGAAGGTAGCTGGGACAAATAAGGAAATATCAGTCGAACTGAACTAAATTCATTCGACCTTTGCATCCTCAAGTCGATAGGCATTCCAGACCTTGTAGTAGACTAAGGCAATTTCCTCAACAACATCAACAACAGCAGCAACAGCAGCAACAAAGGCAATATGAAGGCTGCATCGACTCAATCAAGCTATGATTCGATGCAATGAACTAACTTTCAACAGAATAAGGTAGCATGAGTCGACACAATGAAGCAGGTGCGTTGACGTAACAGCAAAATATAAAAGCAGTAGCAACAGCTAATATTAAAGTAAAGCTATATGAAGGCAGGCTGCGTCGACTCAATGCAACCATGGAGTCGTTGGAACTGTAGAAGAAACACTGGAATTTAGAGGAATGATCATCAAGCATAAAGGGTGAGTCAACGTAATGAGCAAATTGTGTCGACACAATAGGAGTAGTCAGCATTATAAAGAGTAGCATAAGCCATATTGTGTCGACCTACAAGCTACTTGTGTCGACACAGCTGAAGCACTAGCAGCAACTCATTCAGTAACAATAGCAACATGAGTCGACACAATGAAGTTATGCATCGACACATCAGAGTAAATGCCAGAAACAAGCAGCAGAGGCCAGCAACACATGTGGAGAAGACTGAGTCGACCTACCAGTCACCTAGGTTGACTCATTTGAAGTCCCATGCAAGTTAGCAGACCTTCTGAAGTTGGACGTATAAGTCAAATGACTTTGGGAGTGCCGTACAGACATGTGAACTATTTAAGTCATCACATGGACTTCTGTTCCAATCATTGACACGTACTTGAAGGACACGTGGAATAGCTTTTGGAAGGATCTACGGGTAGAATATTCTACCAAGCTGAAGTGGACCAGACGCCCATGAATTACCTTGTGACCTTTGTTGACGCAGCTGCTGGAGGTGATGTTGATCAATATGGGATGTGTCCTCAATTGGCAGACAAGAATAAGGAGCGAGGAGTTAAAAGTGGCTTAACAAGAGAGAGTGGTGTCTAGACCTGACTCAGACAAATAAGAAGAAAAGAATGAGAGGTGAGGGCTAGAACTCCCTCAGTAAGGTGCAGAGACCCTGATCACATGGAAGGTCTACAGAAGGAAAGGAAGTCAAGAGGAGGTGTGAGGACTAAAGCCTCGGAAGCAGTGGGAGAAAAGGCAAATGCCCAAAGCAATGGATGCAGAAGAAGTTGGGCCAGACCTGGGATCAGGAGGAATCACGAGGAGAAATTGGTATGTGGAGAGAGGAGGGTCCGGAGGTAAGGGAGAAGAATCCTGCAAGCGAGAATCTGGAGGTTTTGGAGGAAGAAAGTGCCAAGGGACATCATGCCTTGAGACAAGGTATGGGAAAAGATAATTCAAAATGAGGAAGATAACAAAAGACGCGATGTCCTGGAAGAGAAGAAGGAGGAATCAGAAGAAGGAAAGGGGGTCCGAAGGCTCCAGAGGAATAGAGTGAGAAGGGATGCGATGCTCTGGAAGAAGAGGTAAGTTCGAAGGTTCCGGAGGGACAGGATAGGGAAGGGCGTGATGCCCGGAAAGGATAGGGGAATGAAAAGAAGGGTCTAGAGGTTCTAGAAGGAGAAGATAGGAAGGGAGTGCACGATGCCTTGGGAGAAAAGATGAAAAATCCAAAAATTTCAGAGACAAAGGTGAATTAGAGGAAGTGAAATGGGGAGGATCCAGAGGTTCCGGATGGATAGAATAGGAAAGGGCATGATGCTTAGAAAGGGTTGGGCAATGAAACAAGAGATCCAGAGGTTCTGGAGGAAGAAGAAAAGATGGGGCATGATGCCCTAGGAATTGAGAAAAGAAAGAAGGAGTGCGATGCCCAAAAGGTGTAAGGGAATCCGGAGGTCCCGAAGATGAAGGTGAATGATGAGGAGGATGGAGAAGATCCGGAGATTCTTGAGATGAAAGTGAATTTGAAGGAATAGAATGTGGAAGATCTAGAGGTTCAAGAAATCGGGGAAGATATTGATTAAGAGAAGGAGAATCCAAAAATTCTGGTGAGGAAGGTAAATCAGCAGGGAAAGGATCCAGAGGTTTTGGGAGATGGGAAAGGTATGGGTTCGGAAACCCGAGAAGGAAGGAATGCAAATGCATGTAATATGATGAATGCAAGGGATGTAGAGAACGTGAAGGACAGAAGGAGTGAGGAGATAAGAATGCCCAATGGGTGGCCCATGGCCCGAGATTGATAGTTAATGGGGGGGGTGAATGGAATAGACCAAAGGGTGAGTGGATTGGTGGAAGGCTCTTCATGATAAAATGTTAAGTTTGATGGATTAATTAAATTTTGATAAATAAAATATTTTATTTGTAGGCATGAAGAGGAGGACAGAAAGAAAGCTACATAAATGGGCCAATGTCCATTAGCATGAAAACCAAAGGCCCATGCAAGATTGACATATAAAACTTTTGATATAAAGTGTGTGTATCATAAATGGGCCTTTTGATATATAGGCCGATGCCATGTCGATGCCACACTCATGGGCATTTTGATAATTAAAAAAACAAAAAAACCATGCGGTGAACCTTCCCATTCACACGAAGGTCTCTTCACGTGGGTAGGTGACATCCTCTTCAATTGCTCATGCATGTAGGCCGTTCATCACGCGAGAGCTCCATGGCAGCTTCTTCGTCAAGCTCACGCGGGCCCGCTTCTGCTTCTCCCTTCACGCAAGCATCATGTTCTCACGGAAGGTAGGTGGCCCCCTTCGCACGCCCTCACTTTGTATGGCCAAGGTGGCCAGGGCAGATGGCGAGGTTGGGAGCGATCTTCATGCAGGCGGGCTAAGGCGGCTTCAATGTGGGCATGAGCCCACCTTCGCAAGTCTGGTATGGCGGGCGCCCTTGCGGCCATTCATGTAGGCCCCCCTTATGGCATTCTTCATGCGGAGGCTGGCAGCGGCATTAATGCAAACGCGGGAGGCCCTGCAATGCACCCCCCAGCGATCTTCAAGCTCCCACACAAAGCCACCTCTTCAAGTGGCCATCACAAGGCCAGTCATCTTCACGTGGCACCCTTCGCATGCCCCATGCAACGTCGGTCTTCAATGGTAGCCGCCCTCTCGCGGGACACTTCACATAGCCTCCCCCATGCAACGCCGTTCTCCTCATGCCAATGGCTTCCTCATGAGCCCCCCATGCAGTTTCTTCACGTGGGCATCTTTGACAACCCAGCCACTCCCCATGCATGCTCATGTAGGCCAAGGTGAAGCACAACTTCAACAAACGTGGGCGACTACAGATTCTTCACCTAGTCACAAAGCCCCATGCATACAGGATAGTGGACACCCTTCACGGTGTGGCTCCAACATTGGCGGCTTCAAGGCTAGCAACCCATTCATGCATGCAACCCCTTCACACGGCAGAGAAAGAGAGAGAAGAAAGAGAGAAAGAGGATGGTGGGCTTTGGTTTTCTATAAAAGTGGGAAGAAAAATGAAAGAAGTGTTCACATGGAATAGTGTTACTTTGGCCCTATAAAAGGAGGGCATGGGAAGACTCTCCTCCCTATCCTCTTATGTAGATTCAAGCCCTTATTCTTTTTCCCTTTCACTTCTAGTTTCTTAGTGTTAGGAGTAGGCTTCCTCTTTCTATCTCCCTTTCTTATTGTTCTAGCTTTGCTGTAATTTTTTTTTGTCTTGTTATAATTTGTATGCCCTGCAGCGTGGCAGCGGAACAGGCCTCCCCCACTATATAGACCGGGGGCGGGGGACGCTTCACCTCCCGCCCGCAGTGTCTTCTTCCGGAAACGAGTGAAGCAGAGAGCTACGTGCAGAGAGAAGAAGAAGAGGAGGAGGAGGAAGAGGAAGAGGTTGGGTTTGTCGAGATCTCAAGTAGATATATTATCCCTGCCGTTTCATATAACTAATTGTCCTCCCCTCCTCGCCTCTCTGTTGTATGCGTTTTTGTTCCGGTTAACATCGTTTTCCGGCTTTCCAAAGTTCTCGCCTTTCCGATCCCTCTCCGGTGATCCGGTGCCGACGATCGACCGACCCTTCCATCGTGGGTCTGTCGTGCATATTCCTCCCTCTGCGAACACCCTGCAGCTTCCGAGCTGGGTCTCTGGTTTTGCCCGGATGCATGCATATATGCATGGTCAATTTCTCTCTGAAACAGAGACGCGGTTTCCTGTGCTCGGTATGGATCCAAGTCAAGGCGTCGATTGCTTGCGATGGGATCCTCGCTAATTAATTAATCCCTTGGCAACCCAGATCGGACGTTCTTTATGTCTAGATTACTCTCGTAGATATGTATGCGCCATCGATCGCCGTCATTAATTGATGATCTTACCAGTGATGGCAGCGTGCCGGAACACCGGATTAATTAACGGCGCTGCTCCAACCCATCTTCCTCTGTTGCAGGTGCAAACGATGGATCCCGTGCAGAGAATGACATCTGGCTTCGAGCACTTCAAGAACGAGGTCTACAAGTAAGGGCGCTCTCTCTCTCTCTCGCCCTCAAATTAATGGGATCACACATTCACATGATCGAGTATATAGCTGTAGATGATGTGAGTGAGAGGCGGAGAGGGTGTTTCCAGGTCATTGCTTGTTGGGGCCATTTGCATGCAGGCATGATGGAAAGAAGCACCACATGGGTAGGCCATGGCGATGGCGGAGAATACCGACGTTTTGGACAGACTACCAATGTTGACCCCCCTTCGGTTGGCCCGCCATCGCCTCAAGTCTTCCATAGCGCTGTTTTACCTAAACCGATCGGATTCTTCAGAGACCCAGCATGTAGTAACGCATGAGATACCACTGCGTGTGTGATCAGAAATAATTATATTGCCTCCGTCGTCGTCTCTGCACGTAATTGGCGAAGTGGGTTATGATTAATCCTGATCATCTGATGATGATGTGTGTGTGTGTGTTTAATTTTCCTCTCCTTTTATTGTTCATCTTGGCAGCAAGAAGCCGGACGTGTTCAAGGAGCTCGCAGAGGGCCAGTCCCCGAAGGTAATTACTCAGACTGTCGTCGGAAGAGATGGCATCTACAGCCTGGTCTGTCCCTTCCTCACCCACCCACCCTGAGCCCTCTTCCCATAAACCAGCTTCCCATGAGACCAAGTTCAAAATTCCTAAAGGGAACATCTACTGCTTGGAAAATGTTCAAAGGTTTATGAAGTTCAAAATTGTAAACGGCCAGGCAGTTAGAGTTCTGCCCAGTCAGCAGGGTGAACCACTGACAGAGGTGCCAGCTCCAGCACCAGTCCAGCCATAAGAAGAAGCAGCAGAAGAAACCAGAATAGATGCCCCGGACAGGTTACAGTTTCCTTCAGCTGATTCACGCAATGTCATGATTATTCATGGTCCGTTTCAGGAACCGTCTCCAAGAAGAGATGAAGGAACCCCCGTACCTACCATCTTCACTAATGTAGAGATTCCAGCTGAATTTCGTACTGAAGCCTCTCCTTCTGCAAGGGGAGAACCCTCTACTGATGGTATCCACCCAACTCTGGTGAAGTTTCTATTAGTTCAGTTCAAAAACATCAACTCCTCCATTATGCAGCTCAACTTAAATGTAGAGAGGTTGGACTTGAGAGTCACTCACCTTAAAGAGAAACTAGACAGCAGATGGGAGTAGTTTCAAAGTCAAAAGCTGAGGTCCGACCAAGAACTCTACACATTCTCAGATTCTCTTATTGCTATTAGTGAAAGGGCTGGATCAATTATGAAAAGGCTAAAAGAACTACATGAAGAACACTGGGAGAAGCTCTCTGAAATGCACAGATACAATTATGATGTCAGAGAGGAACAAATGGGGCTGAGTCTCAAATATGCCAAACTAACTGACAAATTGAATTTGGTTGGGGATGAAGTGATTGCGATGGTTAATTTTCTTAAAGCGCACTATCCACCTCACACTGAAGCCACATCATCATCCGTACCGATCCAAGGACCCCAGCCGAGGGCTCAACTTGATCACAATATTGATTTGCTCCATGGTTCCTTTGATGATGTAGTTTCCAGACTTCAAATGTTACAGACGGTTGCTCATGAAAATGATCAACTCTACACTACCAAGCTTGCCTCAATTGCTAAACAAATCTCTCTGCTACAACAAGGGTGTTGGAACGAATTGTTGGAATGACGTTGGTGCTAGACACGGATTCAGAGGGGGGGGTGAATGAATCCCATTTAAAATATTGTAGAATTTTACCCAATTAAAAACTATATCTGAAAGATTTGTGCAGAAGTAAACCTTAGATGGAACAGCTATATCTGATGTTCTAATGAGACACACACTTGAACATTTGACCAGATGTTCTTGTGTGATTCTCACTAGAATACTTAGTTAACACTCAGCAAGTTCACTTAGCAACGGTTAGAATTCTGACAACCAGTAAATAAAACTATGAACTCAGAATGATGTATGCTAATTAGATGCAGATGTAATATGCCTAAGCATGCATCTACCTTGAATCAACAAAGCAAGCAAACCACTACACAGAGAATTTTTGTCCACGTGGGGTCTGATCTTGCGTAATTCTTTCACATAAGCTCGATACTCCTCGTCGCTCTCTCTCACTTCTGCCTGTAAAGTACGGACTCGTCTGATCTCCCACATGATCAGAGCACTCTGAACCGCCTGCTCATCCTCCTCGGTCCTGATCTTTCTAGCTTGAAGGGGAGGGTAGTGAGATAGTGCTAGAACCATAGTGCGGGAAAGTCCAACTTGTAGATAGCACCGGTGCGGGTTGTAGATCGTCAAAGTAGTGTTCCCCACTAGCTACAGGTCCAAGCCCAATCATTGGGGTAATCTGAGCGTAGTGCCTTGAAGAGCCCGTGGTCGCATCACCAACTTGTCAATTGGCAAGGTGTTGAGGAAGAGGCGCCAATTGTCCCTTGTCTTCTTATCCGCGATCCGGCATTCAACCTGTGAAGGGAACCCATATGCACCTCCTATAAAGAAGAGTGGGTGGCTCCCGAATATACGGCTAGCTGATGGCATGCTCTCCTTGGGTAGAAATTTCAGTCTAACCCCCATCCAACACTCAAGGATGATCATTGACCCGAAGAGAGAACCCCCTAGAGGAGCTGAACTAAGACCCTCATGAAGGTAAGAAAGGACAGCTTGGGATATAGATAAACCCCGCCACAACCCACTAATGATGTTACGGTTTTGAATGTCTAAGAGGTGGTCGGTGGTGGAAAAGAGTAATACCCCACATAAGAAAATAGACGTGGCTTTGGCTATGGCTTCAAACCTCCCGCTCTTGTTCTTGCAATAAGTGGTGATCCATTGAGCCATGGGTATCAAGTGGATATGCTAGGAACTAATCATGGTCCTAACATCATTTGGGTTGTGTATGAAATCCCCCAAGATGAGTGATAGGTCTCTAGGGTCAACCGTATGACACACCAAGTCTTCATCCCTCACCTTAGTCTTAAGAAGGGCTAGGTAGGTCTCAACCTCTTCTCTAAGGATAGTAACTTCAAAGGTTGGGAACAGGAACGTATGTGTTTGAGGATGCCACAACTCCACTAGGGCTGAAATGCTAGGCCAATCAAAGAAAATTTTTCCAAAATTCTTGGCTAGAACTAATAAGGGATAAAGGTGCTATGCCCTTAGGATTGAGATGACTTCTACCCGTTAGCACTCGTTGCCTTGTTCCCCTTCAATTCTAGTCCTACCATGGTCAAGTTTGGTGTGACATTCTACCCATGGAAGTAGGGAGTATACTTCTAGGATGGCCCTGGATATATGATGTAGATGCTACTTTCCTTGGGAGGATGGACACTTGCATCTTCACCCATGAAGGGAAGAGAATCCAACTCAACCCTTCTGTTGTGCATATGTTGTCTAGCTTTGATGTTAGCAACATATATTATTCTGTTTTGATGTTAGCAACAAAGTAACAAGGATTCCAATAAGAACCATCTGCAACTCTCTCAGACAACCCCGGGCGCGGCTACGACTCTTGTCAACTTCGAGCCTTCGTTGTTCGGTGGTTATCGTAAGATCAATGGGTTCGTTCCGCTCGAAGAGAATTTCTCCGAAGTTGATCCGTCAGGTGCTGAAGGTAAAATCCTCCTGACCCACATTTTTAACGAGACGATCATCGCTGCTCGCAAGACGGAGTCGGCGAGTACTTACAAGCTGTATTTCTGGACGTCTGGCGCTGACTGGACTGCTTATACGACTGGATTAACTCTGACCTCGACTAACGTTCATCTTGTCCGAGCAGCCTCGTATAACCTTCAAGGTCCCGAAAGTTGTATCTTCGTCGACGGAGTAAACAACGCTTATATCTTTAACGGAACGAATTGGGCTGTTATCGACCCGGATGGGACTGGTGCAGACTTCGCTAATGCTGGCGGTGATCAAGCTCTTGAGAACCCAAAGTATGTCACGACTTTTAAGAACCATCTGTTCGTCGCTGGCGACTCCGCCAGTCCTCAAGTCGTAGCTCACTCTGCTCCGACATCGGACTACGACTGGACTTTCGCAAATGGTGCTGGTCAGTTGAACGTCGGTTTCGCTATCAAGCAGATCAAGCCTCACCGTGATGCATTGTACGTATTCGGTGCGACCAAGATTAGAAAGATCGTCGTCGACGGTACGACCTTCGTCGTTCAAGATGTTACGAACAACGGGGGTCTCCTTGCTACCGATAGCGTCGTTGAGATCAACGGTGATCTGCTCTTCCTGTCTGCTGACGGTATCCGTACGATTGCTGCGACTGAAAGAAATGAAGACGTCGAGTTGGGTGTCGTCTCGAAGAAAATCCAGCAGGATATGATCGATTTGATCGAAGCTGCTAACTTCCCCGGTGTTCAAGCTGTCGTCGTCAGGCGTAAGTCTCAGGCTCGGTTCTTTTTCTCTGATGAGAATCTCGACGTCACTCGAAACGTCGGAATCCTCGGTGGACTGAGGGGAGACCCCGGTAATTACCAGTGGGAGTGGGCGAGGATCAGAGGTATTCGTGCCTCTTGCTGCACGTCCGGTTACCTGTCCTCACAGGAGTATGTGATCCACGGAGATTATAACGGTAAGGTCTACCGACAGGAACAGGGGAACTCGTTTGATGGAGAGAATATCTCCGCGACGTATTCGACCCCGTACCTAGACTTCGGCGATTCTTTTATTCGTAAGACACTCCATAAAATCCTTGTCTTCCTCCGTCCTGAAGACTCTGTTGAGTTGACGATGTCTCTCAGATTTGACTGGGGTGATCGTGAAGCAATGGTCCCTGATGCATACGTCCTGACTTCGAGTATCATCGGTACGACATACGGAACGGGTGTCTACGGTACAGACGTCTGATGAATGCCACACATGAGCACACAAATGCAAACAAAAATAATGAAATGCTGCATACAAATACGATCATGTGATTTTTATTTTTTTTATTTTTTTACATATATCTACATTTTTTTCTTTTTTATATTTTTTTTGTTTCTTGGGATTATTTTTGTTGCTAATGCCTGGTAACCACCCCATATGGCACTTAAATTACATGAGGACAGGGGTTTCTTACTAACCTTCCAGGTATCCTAAGTGCACATTGAGGTTGATTTGGTCCTCTAGACTCCTCGAATGATAGTCCCGCCGATTAAGAAAAATCTTGATGACAATGCCATCATGCCATGCTTAGGCTCCCAATCGCTTTCGACCACAGGGATACACCTAAAAAGTGTTCGAGTTGAATAATTTTCCTGACCCTGGTCTATTTCCTTACAACTGTAAATGATATACAATGGAACACCCTAAAATCCCAACGACCAGCTGTGCGATGCTGACCCGAAATCAGACACTGTCACACCCATAGGTGACGCGCATACATTGGTCTAAGCCCAAGGTTAGATTAAGAACACATTAATGTGGTAGATAGAGGCCTTGATCTGCCAGAAACACTAAGACTCCTTCGCAGCGATGGCTTTTACTTTTCAAAATGGGCAACCACGCGTGTGTGTTAAAGCAAGGTTGCAGGCCTTAGCGGGTTTCACCCTTCGAAAACTCCATTGAGCTGTCATCTTCAGGGGAGTAGGAAGAGTGTCGGGGGCAATCCTCCTGAGAGAACCGGCAAAACCATTAACCCGGCGAGCCAAGTTAATTCTCCCCTTTTGGGCAACTTCGGACCAAGTCTCGAGCATTTACATCTGATGGCGCCTTTTGTGGGTTTTGACTTTTACTTTGAGGGGTTTCATTTATTGGCATCAGGCATGGTTACGACTTGGCTTTTCTTTTGACTTTGATTTGGCTTTTTTTTATTTTTTTCTTTTTGAGGGACATATAGCCATCTGGTATTGTGGAATCCCTCCTATATGCCTAGGGGGACACTACCCTCTTCTCGTGCTCTGACCCAAGCTTGAGGAAATGAATCCTACTCTCCCCTTAAGAGAATTACCTTTCTGTTTCCTATGCTTAGCATTTTAAGGGCACTGGTTGTCTTATTTGGTGGAGGAGAAGGAGAATAAGGATTACACCTTTCTTGGAGACCTTCTGGGTGAGGCCTCACCATAAGCAATGCTACCGATCTTTGATAGAACACATATACATGTGCATGTTGCCTTCCTTTGAGTGGGCATAGGCCGACATGGCCGGACAGGGATCTCCCTGGTTCTGGCAGACCAAGACCCGAGACCTACCAAGTCTTAATGGGCCCTATCCTAACATGAAGATTGGATGCAATGACTTGACTCCATAGTGATCCCCAGGCATTGGACCCGCACGGACCATCCTCTCTCCCTCTCTCTCTTCTCTCAACGCACACCTCTCCACCACGGGAGACTCTCTCCCTCCCATGGCTCTCTCTCTCTCTCTCTCTCTCTCTCACTCTCTCTCTCCCACTCTCGCTCTCTCTCCTCTCGATTCTCTATCGCTCTCCCTCTCTCTCACCCACGATTTTCTCTCTCTCCCTCCCACGTGATCGTCTCTCTCCCTCTCTCATTCTCTCCCTCTCTCCCACACAGTTCTCTCTCTCTCTCTCTCTCTGACTCTCTCACGCACCCACCCACAGGCCACACCACCCCATTGCCGGTAGGTCCCCTGCCACCCCGCTCTCCCTCTCACCGGCAGTGGTAGCCCCCCTGCCACTCCGCTCTCATCTCTGACCTCCCACGCCCGCAGCACCACCCCCCTCTCCCGTGATACCCTCCCATTGTCACCACACCTTCTCCCTCTCTTACCACCTTCTCATCGGTAGCCCCTCACCCCTCCCCGCCAGCTCGTCGCCTATCTGCCATCACACACACACACGGCCACCCCCCCTCATCGACCCCTCATGCACACCAGCCCATTCTCTCTCTCCCTCTCTCCCACGCGATTCTCTCTCTCTCTCTCCCTCTCTCTCTAGCCTCCACCATCTTCACACCTCCCTCTCTTCGCCGTGACCGCCCCCCTACACTCATCTCTCCCCTTGCATACCTCCACCTCCGGGGGCCTCCCTCTCCCCCTCTCCTTCCCCCTCTTCCTTTCCCTCCCACAGCCTTGCCGTCCTCTTGCCATGCGCGCCATGCACAACTCCACAGTGCCTCCCTCCTCTCTCTCTCTGTGCACATCCCACCCACCATCGCCTGCTAACACAGCCTCTCCCTCTTTCTTTTTAACTATAGCCATCATCTTCCTCCCTACCTCTCTCTACTCCCACCGTCTCTCCCTTCACACCACCGCAACACCTCTACACACGCCAGCTACCCAGTGCCATCTCCCCTTCGCGATAGCCACCTCCCTTTCTCTCAGCCTTACTGCACACGCGCTCACACCCCACCACTATCACTCTGTCTCTCTAGCCCGCATGCCTACACAGCCACACACACCACCTGCATCCCTTCTCTCTAGCTAACACACTCATACACACATCCAACCGGCCACACACCACCTCTCTCAAGCCCACACACACCATGCCATTGTCGATCGCTCCCTCTCTCTCTAAACACACACTCTCACACACACCCTGCCATTGCCGATCTCTCCCTCTCTCTCTAAATCACACACACGCCTCACAAACACTCGCCGCATCTCTTTCTATTTTTTATTTTAATTTTTGTTTATTTATTTATTTGATTTTTTATTTCTAGTATATACATTTTTTTTATTTATTTTGTATACATTTTTTCTCTCTCATCATTTTTTTAATCAAATAAAATACTAAATTATAAATTCGTAGGGCATTACATTTGGACCCTTCTAGATATTGCCTGGCTATCTTGGACCTCTCTCACGCCGAATTTAGTGGGGAACTTCATCTTTTGATGGTAGGTGGTGGGCACTGCCTTTATTCGGCAGATGATGTCTCGGTCGAAGATGGATGTAGGTCATTATCCCATTTACCATAATGAAATTCGCCACGAAGGTTACGACTCGGGGGGGAGTTCAAAGACTAATAGGCAGGCTCAGGGGTCCCTCGGGATAAATAACTTGACTATTGAACCCACAAAGAGGGGTTTGAACCGGATGTAATTTCGACGGGTTCTCACCCATCTTTAGAAAATAGTCATATGACAAGACGTCTGGTGCACTGCCATTATCAACCAGCACCCTATCTACATGACAATGATTGATAGTTATTCAGATTACAAGAGCATCATCATGCGGGGTAACCACCCCTTCCAAATCTTAGTTGGAGAACACTAGGGTTTGATGCTCATGTTCTAAAGTTGCAGGCTTGGCAGGCACCCTGACTTTCTCGCTCGGCATGGCGCTTTCTCCCTCGACTGATATCTCCCCAGGAGGCCAAACCCCCTGATATGATGTTGATGTGGATTCCTCGGGGGTGATTGTCGATCTCCTCCTAGGGGTCTGGGGGGGCGTCCCCGATGCTTGGCCACGTACTAGGTCAAGTACCCTTGGCGGATGAGACTTTCAATCTCATCCTTGAGCTATTGGCATTCATTAGTATGATGACCGTGGTCATCGTGAAATTGGCAATACTTTCGGCGGTTGCGACACCGTGGGTCGGCCTTCATTGGCTGGGGCCAATGAAGCAAACCCAAGTTTCTAATCTCCCGATAAATCTCATATATGGGAGTGGTCAGCGGAGTATACCGTTCAAACTTCTTGGGCGGGTCCTTACGGTCACCGTCCTGGTTCCTCCTCTTTCCTTCACAGGAGGGTTGCTCTGATGGGTGCTTCCTTTCTCCGTCCTTCTCTTGACCGAGAGTATCTTAGTAGGCGTTAAGAACCTAGTTGCACTCTACATGGTACATGCCTAGGGTCACAAGGTCAGCAAGGGTGGAGGGGGGGTGGAGCACCAATTCTCACCGGAGCTCTTCATCGCGGGTTCCCCCAATTAGAGCAGCGATGGCTAATGCAACGTGGAGGCGGGGGGTGCGCAGAGTCTCTACTTTGAAATAGTTAATATAGGCCTGCAGCTTTTCCGCCGGAGCTTATTTGAGAGCCAAAAGCCCCGCAATCGACCTTGGTGGGTCCTCTCCCGACGAAGCTCTCCTTGAATAATCGCCTGAACTGTCGAAACCTGATGATGCTTCTGAGGGTGTGAGCTCGAAACTAAGCTTGAGCTCTGTGGACGGAATTTCATGGTAAGCTCATGAAATAAAGTACAGATCTAGTACAATTTATCATTCAAGGAACAAGTAGTTGTAAGAGAAATTCAAGGGTGATTTAAGACATCATGTTTAATGACATCAAGTCGATAAGGAAAATGAGTTGCCAATCAAGGCACGATCAACTCTTGTTAAAATTCTTGTAAAGTAGCTTTAGATTGAGTTTTTCGCAATCGGTGCTTAGCTAAAACATCAAATAAATCATGGCCAGGCAAGGGGTGGGATAGTGGGAGGTTCTCCTCGCATTCGCAAGGGCCTAATTAAACAACCACTTATCCACTTAAATCATTTGTCCATAGATCTCTTGCCTTAGACACCGGTCTTTCTTGGTAATCTTGCTAGCTATACGACTTGTCAGAAACACGAAACACGTAAATCATTTTAGATCAAGTTTTTTGCAGTCGGGGCTTAGCTAGAACACCAAAAAAATCACGTCCAGGTAAGAGGTGGAATAGTGAGAGGTTCTCCTTGCATTCACAAGGGCCTAATTAAATAGCCACTTAGCCACTGAAAGCATTTTCCCATGAACCTCTTGTCTAGACACCAAATTTTCTTGAAAATCTTGCTAGCTACACGACTAGTTAGAAACATAGAAATATGTAAATTCAACGAAAATCATTAAACTCGTGTCGGTAACTTTTATGACATGATCTATAATTACATGCCATCTTGATAAAGGGCTAGAGAGGGTAAGTCTATGGCCCAAAAAGATATGCGGATCGGGATGGCCCAATCAAGTCCAAATCGGCCCAAACAGGCCCAATCTGACCCAACCAGGCCAATCTCTCAAAGTGATAGCCCCACAAACAGGCCCACTTATCTTGAAGCCCAAAAATGCTCAGACCAGACATTCCTAGGCAGCCTTCTGGGCCGGAAGACCGAGTAAACGTCACTCGAAAGATCCAAAATGGTGATCGAGCATAACCAACCAATGTTGCCCACTTCTCTTAGGAGAAGCCCAAGCACCCCATCAGGTGGTATCCCATGCTCAGACCTCCCATGGGTGCGGTTTCCATTAGCAGGGTGCACATCCCGGTGAGAGTCTCGCTGTCACTCGGAGATAGGAAGCTCAAAGGGATAAGGGAGAATAAGAGTCCTTTAACTGAGGAGAGCTTTCCTCCAAGATATAATGCCCCCTGGTCCCTCTACCTACCCTACCAGCGAAGAGAGTAAGCAGCTATATAAACTCCAAGAAAACCCTCTAGAAAGGTAAGGTGATCCTGAGTACTAACCACCACACTCACTGGTGGAGAGAGATCTCATGCCCCTCACTCTTTCTCCTACCTCACTTCCACCTACGCTCTATCTGCTTGTTGACTTAAGCATCAGAGGGTTTTCCCTAGGGTTATAGTCCTGGGCTCCTCTGATCCGTTTCCTACCTTGTAGATCCCTCATTTGTGGTGACAACAAGGGCCGACTTAGGATCGTGTGGCTCAGGATCCAATGAGAGATCACCCCTCTTCATCTGGCACTGTCTGTGGGAAGCGTACGAAGGGCCAACATGGTACGAAGAAGTTTCAGTAGGAGAAACGCCGACGATAAGGGAAAGGCTGCGGCTACCACGGAGGGGGAGCATGTGCCCTCCCACTCATCCACGGGCCCCCTCGCCAACCATCAAGCTAATGCCTTACCTCTGCTGGCCGCAGGGGGACAACCCACCCCTGGGAACCCCGATGCTCTCCAGACCCTCAACGCCAAATTGGATATCCTCGTCGACTTGATGAGGACCAAAGTGGCCAGGGAGGAGAGGTTGCGGCTACCTCAGGTGAGTCCCCCCGACGTAGAAGCCTCTCGACAAACGGCTAGAGGCCGCTTCACCCTCCAAGGCGGGTGACTCATTCACAATGGGCCAGGCGGGCCCTCGCAAGCCTTGCCTCCAGAGCAAGATGCCTCCTCCAACTCGAGAGGAAAGAAATCAGGGTTGCCTCAGCAGCCCTCAGAAGTAGACACCCCTGCTAAAAAGCGGCAGGGCAATTGCCGGGGACATGCTACCAGTCCCTCCACTCTATGGCGGCCAGAGTTGTCCTTCCGCCTGTGGGACTTCGAGTGGCATTTCACCAAACAAGAGCGCGCCCTTCTCACCCTACAAAAGGACTCCACTCTGGAGGATGAGGAGTAATCCCCATTCTTCGATCAAATCTTGAAGACTAAAGTCTCTCCGAGAGTCTCACTACCGACCTTCAAGTCCTACGACTGTCAGGGTGACCTGGTTGACCATTATGATAGTTTCGATGCTCTGATAACGCTGCACGGAGCATCTGATGCTGTCAAGTGTCGAACGTTCGTGACCACCTTGGTCTATGGAGCTCAAGCCTAGATCCGAGCACTCACCCCTGGCAACATCCACAACTTCAGATAGTTCGGGAGACTATTCAAGGAAAGCTTAGTCGATAGTACCCCCAAGGTCGATTGTGGGGCTATTGGCACTAAAGCATGCATAAGGGGAAAAGATGCGGGCTTACATTAACCGATTTATGTGGAAGCCCTGCGCATCCCTCGCCTGCACGTCGCCTCGGCCATCACTGCACTAACCAGTGGCACCCAAGATGAGAACCTCCGGTGAGAGCTGGTGCTCCATCCTCCCTCATCTCTCACCGATCTAGTGACCCTAGCTCTGCGCCATGCAGAGTGCAAAGAAGTCCTCAACACTTGTCGAGACCCAGCATGCTCGGGGTGAGAAGAAGACAAGAAACGACCGTCCGAGCAAGCCTCGGGCCAAGGAAAAAGAAGAAATCGAGATGGGGACTGCAAGGAACCTCCACAGAAGTTCGAGCAGTACACTCCTCTATCCATCCCTATCTATGAGATCTACCAAGAAATCAAGGACTCGAGTCTCCTTCGTTGACCTGAGCCTATGAAGGCTGACCCTCAATGCCGCAGCCACAACAAGCATTGCCAGTTTCACAACGATCATGGCCACTACACTGGGGATTGTCAGCAAGTCAAGGATGAGATCGAGAGTCTTCTCTACCAAGGTCACTTATCCTAGTATGTGGCTGAGCGACAAGAAGATCGCGGGGTCCCCCCAGAAGAAATCAACAATCGGCCCCGTGGGGTCCACATCAACGTCATTTCGGGGGGGAACCGCGGTGGCACTCAACTTGATGAGAATTTGGGACCGGGCACTCACCTCACCGCCGACGAGTAACTTAGAAACAATACTAAGCTAAGCAGAGTTAAACCAACAAGGAGAGGGGGCCAAGAGCTCACCTGATCAGCGTGAAGACGCCGATCTCGGCCGGAGACGAAGGTGAGTGGGGAGGCGTGGGTACACACCCGCATGCCTCGTCGATGTCACTTCGAATGGTGACCTGCTGTTACATGCACTACACCTCACGCAGGAAGGTGATCTCGGGACAGGGATTAATTGAAGTTACATCCAAAACTACCTCCACACAGGGAGGGGCCTTCAGCCGGCCAAGCAAGGGGAGGGGAAAAGCCGATGAGACCGAATGTGTGGACGATGTCGGTTCTGCCTGTTCTCTAGAACAGGGGACAGACAGTTGGAGTTGACACTGCTGCGACTGCTCCTGAATTTTGCCGATGATTAGACCAGTTGAAAAATCTTCATAGTTGGTTCAGGATGACGTCTGAATTTTATTGAATTCCTTGGTCGCCGGTGTTGGTCGGGGACAGGTTGTAAACGGGGCCTCTGATTTTTGGTTTTGACAGTAGAGGTACCTCACCAGCAGAAAGAAGAGGTCGCCATCTTCTCGTCCTGTAAGAGGAAGAGGGGGATAAGAACCTCAGAGAGGTTTAGGCCTTATGTTGACAAGAAGAAGAAAGGTAGGAAAGGTCCCACCGGGCGTGTCGGTCTGTTTTAAAAGACGAGGAGGACGCTCCCTTTTTTTTTTCGGACGACTTTGTTGTAAAGTCTTGTATGTTTGTTCCGGATTTTGAGTTCCTCTGATCATGCAATGGACTCTCTCTGAGGAGGTAAGGGTGCACATGTAAGGACTACATGAGTGGCCAGTGTGATGTCCATTGCATGGGGTGCGCATCGTATCAGACGATGAGGGTTTGAGTGCTGGACTTTTCCCCATTGACCGCGGTCAGTGTTGATTTACATCGGCATCACATCCGAACACCCTTGTTTAATTGTCAACGGTGAGGCCTGAAACATCTCTCCAAGGTTCTAGTTAAGGACACATCTGCACAGGTAGTCTGCCTCGCACTTTTAACTCCCAATGGGTAATCATAAAATGTGAGAAGGGAGGGTTTGGCTAGAACCAGGCTGAACTGGGCGGCACCCTATCGTATTTGGGGGTAATAGTGAGCTCGGGGAGCTCAAAAAGTGCCCTAGGGAGCCCCGTCGGTTACCTGGACACCAGGGGTATTTTGGTAATTACCACGCCAGTGGGTATTCTGGTAATATTACCTCTCTGGGGTTCTATTATAGCTCGGGGGTGACTGCCGGGCAAGGATTGGCTTTGGCAGGCTTCGGGGCTATTTTTTTTTAGAGCCGTGGGGAATCATAGGGGCATCCCAAGGTCGGAAGGGCATGTTGGTAATTTGGCACGACCCCATATGGGGAGATTTATGAGAGGCGTTAGGGCCGGAAGGTCATTTATAGACACTTACCAAGTATGGAGGGCCTGCGAGGCCATTAGAAGGCCATACATACACCTTTTCACTCCTAAAGGGTGGCATGCACAATTTCTTTCATGGGAGGGGTTTATTTGCAATTTTCTTAGTTGGCACGTGCCGGGGGCAGCATGATAGAACCTTGCAAAGTTTTGCAAATTCCATTACAAACATCGTCGACGAGTTGTCAACTGTACATGGCGTCGTCACTCTTAGATGGGCGTATGTTCAATTCTAATATCCTCGGGAAGGGCATTATAGTCATTTCACATTTTGATGACTAATTAAATTTTCCCTCATTACCCGAGAGACATAAGAAGAACAAGACCCGAAGGGTCAACATTACAAGGCCCGCATAGGAAGGTAAACACAACTCCCGCGTAGGGGCTTAACAATCGAGCCCACGTAGGGGCACAAATACAAAACCCACGTAGGGGTATAAACGCAAAACCCACACAGGGGCATAAACACAAGCCCGGGGAGTTACATACCCCAAGTGGGCCAAAAACAACGAACAATAGCTTTCTTATTTTTCTGGGACATTCTGAAACTTCTAGAGCCTATAGGATCTATAATGTCAAATCCCAAACTGCTGAGGAATCACCACACATTGTATTTGATGAAACATCTAATAAACCTGAAACTGGCTTCTGCAGGAATAAAGATGAAGGAGAAATTCTGGAAAATAAAGAAGAGTAAAATGCAGAACCAACAGATGAAGGTGAGACTGAAGGATCAGGAGTTCAGGGGGAGGTAAATGTAAATACAAGTAATCAGCTTACCAACATTAGAATTCTTAGAGATCATCCATTAGAGAGTGTTATTGATAATCTGAATGAACCACTTAAGACTAGATCTCATTTCAAGATAGAAAATGAACTGAATTCATTTGCACAAGTCTCACAAATAGAACCCAAAAATATTGAAAGTGCCTTAAAAGCTGAGCATTGGATAAATGCCATGCATGATGAACTTACTCAATTTGAGAGGAACAAGGTATAGCACCTAATTCCTAAATCCTCACATGGCTCCATTATAAGCACTAAATGGGTTTTCAGAAATAAAGTTGATGAACAGGGAAAGGTTGTTAGAAATAAGGCTAGGCTAGTGGCACAGGGGTATGTTGTATCCCTATGATTTTGATGATGTATAACAATATAAGACAATTGAGTTTGCATGAAGAAATGGTCATTGTGTCATCAATGGGAAATGTCATATGTGTTGCATGCCGTTTGACCATATCAGGTCGATGCACCATTGATCTTCACGATTATTAGGTCGATGTACCATTGATCTTTATGATATAAGGTTGATGCATCATTGGCCTTTCACGGTTGTCTGGTCGATGCACTCAAGAGATAGGTCTATGCATCAGTGTCAGATTATATAACTAAGGTCGATGCACTCAGAGTCGTTAAAGGAGTAAGGTCGATGCACAAGGCTACAAGTTAAAGAAAACAGGTCGATGCAAAAAAGGGTTACGGTATAATAGGTCGATGCACATGAAGACTTGAAGCTCTTGAGGTCGATGCACATGAACTTAAGGTCGATGCACATGAAGACTTCAAGTCATAAGGTCGATGCAGTTGAACAATACTTGGGAACACTAGGTCGGTGCACCTTAAGCAATTTCAAAAGTAAGGTCGATGCACCTCAGTAATTTCACAACAAAGGCCAATGCAGCTACTTCACTTCTGCTAAGTAAGATCGATGCACCTTAGTAATTTCACAACAAAGGTCAGTGCAGCCACTTCACTTCTGCTAAGTAAGATCAATGCACCTCAGTAATTTGATGTGTTGACACCAGTTTTAGCCCATAAGTCGTGTTATTTCTCTTATTTATCTCTGTGATGCCCTAAATTAATCATTATTTTGGAGTCATCTTTGAGCCTATTTCGAGCCCATTTTTGGTCATTTCTAAGCCCATTAAGAGTGTTGCTTATTGAGTGAATTAAGGTCCCAGTTGCCCTGTAGACGTGACAGATCAAGACTTGTGCGAGGTTCAGACTCAAGCACAGTCAATTTTCAATTTATGAGTTGTAGTGGACTTAATTAAATTAACCAAAGAGAATTTGGGTAGCATCTCCCCATATCTAGAGGGTCACGAGGGAGAAGTGGAGACATTCCCATAGAATTGGGATAAGCTCCTGAATGCTAGGGCCAAGATTGCGACTGGCAGGCTCGAATAGATGGAAACCCTGAGGGCTAGCCTACGAGAGGCACCAACATTCCGTGGGCCTGTAATTTGTTCAACGAGACAGCCTGAATGGGAGGAGACCCCGAGGACTAGCCTACAAGGGGTTCCATGACCCATGGCCACCATGATTCCCCAAAGGAATGTGGGTTTAATGTCAGATCAAAGGATCCATTTCTGTTCACCCACAATGGCCCATAGGGCTCTATGCCATAGGAGGACGGGATCCTGCGACCTCATGGTGGTTTGACTAGAATTGATGGTAGGAGCAATGATGGTGAATGTTCCCCCCTACCCAGCCAGTGAATAGGTAATGCTAAAGAAAAACATATGGCGTCCGCAATGGCATCCTGATATCACCCATATAATAGGAAGGGGGGGTAGGCCATAGGAACGGACCCTCACCCAATCCTTCTCGGGGTAAAAGAAGAAAAAAAACACAATACTCAGCTATTCGACTGTTAAACCACCGATGGTAGGTTAGGGTAGAGAGGTTAATTAGTTATCATCAAGGGGTTAACCATAAGCATTTGAGATACGAAGCTCGTGAACGTAGATAACATACAAATGATTGCAAGACATGAAGACTCAAACAGTTAACAAGTGGGGCCCAAGGTGTAGGGATGGCGACCTTCTCTCCAGTTCATAGTTATGAACAAATGAGCAATGAAGGAGCTAGTCTCGGGGAGGATCGAAGATACACATACGCATATGTCTCCGGCGGCGAAACCCATGGTAAACACATGGGTAGTTTGACATAATCAATCTGCTGGAAAGGTCCCAGGGAGAGGGATGGCATTAATGTAGCCCTTGGGTAGCCCAGGGCATGTTCTGTGCCAATAGAAGAGATCAAACAACATTATAGACAATGTGAAGGTAAAGGCAATCAGAATGGGAAGAAAGACTCAGACATACACCAGTGCTGTCATTCAGACCCGAAGGTCGTCACTTAGTTTATGAAATAAAGGAAGTACATATAAAAATGGCTTAATGTTAGTCACATAGAGGCCGACCGATTATATCCTTACATTAGAAAAGGAAAGAGATACAGGGAGCAAAGGTTCTAAAGAATGATGGGACGGGGTGATGTGACAGACCATCATCAGTTGGTATGACCACTGGGTAGTGATCCCATCACACTCCCTCATTCCTTTCTTTCCTCCTTTCTCCCCCCCCCCCCTTTCCATCGCTTGTATCTTCCACCCCAGTGTTTTGAAACGTACGAGACCAGTTATGGCCTCCGTCTTTCATGAGCAAAATTTCTCTCTTGAGGTTTTTCGCCGCCGCCTCCATTTGTTTGGGTTCTCCTACGTGTTTGATGGCTTCCCTCACCTCTCCTCGGTGATTTCCCTTCTTCTGTAACCCAGGCCCTCTCCGGACATCTAGAGACACTCCCCTCTCCTTTGCCTGAGGCTTCCTTCCTCCGGGACCAGCTAAGCCAGGGCCCTTGAGGTTGTCTCCCCCCTTTGGCTCCACCATACTCAGCTGGCCCTCAGTCTAGCTCCCCTAGTCCCTGGCCGCTACACCCCTGAACAATCCTCCAGCGGTACACCCTTAGCCCTCTGCCCAGTGGCACACTCAACCTTGTCCTCCATCGGTACACCCCTAGCCCTCTTCCCAGCGGCACACTCAGCCTTGCCCTCTAGCGGTACACCTCTAGCCTTCTTCCCAGCGGCACACTCAGCCGTACACTCAACAATACACCCTCAGCCCTTTCCCCAACGGCACACTCAGCCTTGTCCTCCAGCGGTACACCCTTAGCCCTCTTCCCAGTGGTACACCCTCAACCCTTTGGCCCTCTTAGCTGGTATATCGTTGGTCACCCCTCCCTGGTATACCCTTGAGCTCTTTGGCCGGTACACCTTCTCATCCCCTTTGCCCTAGCTACCCAAGGCCAGTCCGAGAGTTATTTTTCTCCCTCATCATCCCCTCTGCGCTTTCCGAGATTTCACTAAAGGTGTTGCCGTCCGCAGACGTCTGCCCCCTATTGTTGGGTTCCGCCACTCCATGTGGGCGCGTTCCCCACCTCTCCCTTACGTCCGGGTCAGGGGGAGATGCTGCCGAATTTTTGTCAGAATTAACAACAATGCGTCGAAAGACCAAAGGGAGCAACAAGCAAACAAAATAATAATTAATAGAACACTTTAATTAAGGTAAGTGAACCATGGACACCACAAAGAGATGTGGACTGAGTAATGACAGGAGGAAGAGACAATTCGTATAAAACTGTACAAAAATTAAGAAAAGAAGAAAAGAAAGGCCTTAAGAGAAATGGAGGAGGAGTGGGCCTTCATCGCTACACATGTCCCAATCCTTCACCGGTACACTACTCCAGCACTCATCGCCAACACACTTGCCTCCCCCGCCGCTATGCCCTTGACCCTTCAGCGGTACGCTACTTAAACACCCCAGCCACCACTCAACCCATCCTCCAGCGATACGCCCTCTAGCCCTTCAGCGATGCACCCTGGATACGCTTTAATGGCACGGGTCTCAACCTTTGTCGGTGCACCCCTTCAATACTCTCGCCGGCACGCCTATCCCTCCAAACTAGAAATTCCAGAAATGTCTAACCTGGTAAAATTATCAAAACACCCCTGGAAACCCGGAATTATAAAGATGTCCCTGGAGCCCAGGAGACCTCTTGACACTTAAAAGTGCCTACAGCTCCTGCAAAATCGCGGCCATATCTTACTGGGCTTCTTGCCTAACCTAGCGGCCTTCAGTGAAACCCTAATTCCATTAATTCTTTGGTGGTGAGTGAAAATTAGCTGAGTCATGCAAGCAAGCCTACCCTCGGTATTGGGACCCTTATAGAGGACCTTAAGATTTCTTTGACAGTGAAACAAAGGTGTTCGAATGTTAGGCCAATGAAATCAACACTGACTACGGTCAGTGAGGAAAGGTCCAGCACTCGAACTTAAATCGTTTGATATGATGCGCACTCACGGAATATACCCCGCATAGGCTATTTATACAGCCCCTCTATGTGCAATCTTTATAATTCTTTCAAAAGAATATTCCGTGACCAACATTCGGTTAGGTGGTTTTTCCGAGGAGCTTGATGGTAATGAAGTGTCGCAGTGTTTGGGCTTTTCTGATGTATTCATGCTGGTGTCTAACTAATCTGCTAGCCAATCCAACCTGTTCATGTAAAGAAGGAATAACAGCAAGATTTTAGTCATTTGAATCTGAAAATAAAAACAGCAGTCTGAACTTTTTTGAATTGAATATAAGATGCTACAAATTTCCAAATTGTAGCATAATCTCATCTGAGATAGAAGCTTGTTATCTATTGTATTTCAGAAGGATGAAATGCTCGGAGAAGAAGTCTTCTTTTACTAGAGGGTCCTCATATAACTAATTTTTTTATATACAGGGAGAAATCTTAAACTCCATACGATAACAAGTTTCAGGGAGAAGAATAAAATGGTCTGATATGGTGAAATCTGGATAGATGATAGGCTGCAACTATGCATGTGCACAGAGGAGCTTCTTGTTGGCAAGACATGAAGACTTTGGAAGTTCTACATGCTATTGTCCCATGCACAATGTCATCCCCACATTGGCTGGCCAACTGGTTGAAGGCCTTACCTTTTTTCACGATGAGAAGCCATGAGGTGCATGGCATTCAGATGTGTTCAATTGTTTTCGCTACATTTGGAACCTAAGCTGCTAGAGCCAAAGGTCTCCACGCACTTGAAGCCATTCTGCGGCATGAGAGATGAAACTAGGGCTGTGATACAGGAGCTGCAAGGGCACCCACCTGCTGCCTCCATTGGCGACAATCAGAATGGGATGGGGAGAGATAGATGAGATGACGACGACTGATGATACAGGTGAAGTCTATGTAGTCCAAGGCATGAGGCGACCGAGGCGACCAAGGGGTCGCCTCATGCCTCAAATGCCTAGGCGATGGCCTAGGCGTTTGAGAAGTTTGAAGCGTTTTATCCTGTAATGAATGGGATGACAATCTACATGTGCCATCTCATGTCAGATTTAGTTGGGTCATGACATACCCAAGCAAGGATATCTCTGCCATATGCATCACAATTGACTAGGGTATTCATTTATCCTGGGATCAACTTGACAGGAGAAATGGCAATTCAAGTACAGCAAGATGATATATACAACAAACACAAGCTATTCACAGACATTGGCTATTATTGGGGTCAAGATGGTGAATTATATAGAGATGTGAGAATTTATGAAGAAGAATCTGAAAATGAGGAAGAGGAAGAAGAGCCACAGCAACAGCAGGATCAAGCACAAGTCCCCCCTCCAGCTCAGGACAAGAAGCAGCCTCCTCCACCATAGTTTTATCATGGGGAGTCCTCCACTCAGGGCGTTGGACACTCTTCTTGGGCAGATTATGAGTCTTTTATTAGGCACCTTTCTGGCTTCAAAAACTGGCATGGATGCCTTTGGGGAGCAAGTTTTCAACCTTGGGAATCAAATTGGGACCTCCCTTGATAAACTTGACACCTTCATGACCGCCATGACTAGGTGAATGGATACCTTTTCCCATGCATTGACCAATCTTTCCAATCATATGGCCACTCTTACCATTAGCTATGAGGATACCCACCAGGCCTTCCGTGCCACCAACCGCTGTCTTTTCACCATTGACCATCAACTGCAACATCAGGACCTCCTTCTGCACTCCCTTGAACATCGCCTTCCTCCGGCTACACCCTGTTATTCAGAAACTGATGATGATGCCCAGGAGAATTCTGCTCCACCTTCTTTATAGCTGTCCTTCAGGTCTTCCAGTGTCAACTTGGTCTTTTTTTTCTTGTATCCCATCCCCTCTTTTGATGATGCCAAAGGGGGAGAAGTAGTTAGTACAAGTTTATATATATCTTATGCATGTGAGTCCCTGTGTGTATGCATGTTTGCCATTTGGCATTGGCATTTGTGAGTGTCATTTGCATTAGTTGAGTCTTTCGCATTGTGAGTCAGTGTCCATGTAATCTGTCCAGTATCCTTGTAATGAACATGAAATGAAATGAATGGGATGCACTTGGTAGTGGACATACATGTTGGCTCTTGCCTTTTATGGTGAATGAAAAGGCAAATATGTACACCATTTCATCTCAATTTGATTTTGGCAAATATGATTGAATGGTTAGCGTTGGTTTAGCTTGATGAATTGTTTATTGTAAATGGATTGATTGCCTTACGGATTGTTGGTTTTGCCCATCCTCAAAGTGGTTCTATGTATATCAAATGGTCTCGAATGAAAGATGGGTCAACCCATCTAAAATCCCTCACTATGCTTGAGTGTAAACTCCGCTACATATAAGAACCATGTGAGAATATGCAAGAATGTAATGTGTTGATTACTAGGGAAACCCGACGTAGGCAACGGTGACAACTACGAACTGACACACCGTGCCACGAACCACGAGGAAGAAGAACGACCACACCTGAAAAGTAGGGTGAGCCTCGTGTCACTGGCTCAGTAGGGGTCACGCAGATCCCCACTGGAAACAACGTAGTAGTACACAAGATAACTAGGCTAAACAATAAAGCAGGCAGAACAGAAAGAGCAGGAGTAACAGTAGTGCTAACCTACAACAGTAAAGCTGTAAAAATAGGAGTAAGGACAACTAAAAGAAAGAGCAAAGCCGTAAGGATAGAAACACGGCTATCGAACCACGACTCTCTAAGCTACTCCAGACAGCAACAGAAAGGCGAACCCTGATCTCACAAAGTTAGGAGTTACCGATCTGTCGATAGAGCATTAGCTACGAAGCTAAGGCCTACTAAAACAGGCAAAAGCCCTACAAAAAGACCTACACAGTCAAGAAGCACGAATGCATACACAACTAGATCATCGTGTACGCTACACTAAGCTGATCTTGGGCAAAGCCAAGAACAGACCACCCGAAAAATCACAAAGTATGAGAATCACTAGAGTCATGCGTCATGTGACAGGAGCACCTCCTCACTAGAAGAATAGACAGATGCATCTACTGATGTCTTACACTGCGCCACAAGTATCTCCCACACACCTAGAACAGCAGTAACTGAGATACTCACGGAACTAAGCACAAGGAATAACAGTAACGAGTGACTAGTCAGGGTCACGTCTATCGGTGCTCGTTTAAACGCCCCTAACCACGTGTGCACACACAAGCTCAATGTTTTGAGCCAGGCCTCTAGCTAGTTTTTCCCCCCAGTAGGACGCTACTACAAGGCAAGGGGGCCCACGGAAACTAGCCTAAAAACCATCTCTCAGGAACTCACCCTGCCACCACTCCCCGGTGGGCCGACACCCAGGAAAGTGTCGTCAGGCTATGACTAGTGGAGGCTCACTAGAACAGAGACTCCGAAATGTCAGTGCTGAAGTACGTACGAGCAATGCATACACTATCGCACATACCCCAAAGCACCAAGTAGGGGTGAGTCTCGTTTCACTGGCTCAGTAGGGGTCACGCAGATCCCCAATGGAAACAACGCAGTAACACACAAGACAACAGTGCTAAACAGTAGAGCAGGAGTAGAAGTAACAACAATACTAAACTATAATAGTAAAGCTGTAAACATAGGAGTAAGAACAGTTACAGGAAAGAGTAAAGCCGTACCGAATAGAAACACGGTTGGCAAATGAACCTCGGCTCTCTAAGCTACTCCAAACAGCAACAGAAAGACGAACCTCAATCTCACAAAGTCAGGCGTTGTCGATCCATCGACAAAGCACTAGCTCCAAAGCGAATGCCTACCAAAACAGGCAAAAGTCCTAAAAAAGACCTACACGATCAAGAAACACTAACGTATACATAACTAAATCGTCGTGCACGCTACACTAAGCTGATCTTGGGCAAAGCCAAGAACAGATCACCCGAAAAATCATAAAGTACGGGAATCACTAGAGTCATGCGTCATGTGACAGGAGCACCTCCTCACTAGAAGAATAGCCAGATGCGTCCACTGACATCTTACACTGTGCCACAAGTATCTCCCACACACCTAGAACAGCAGTAATTGAGATACTCATGGAACTAAGCACAAGGAACAACAGTAATGAGTGACTAGTCAGGGACGCGCCTATCGGTGCTCGTCCAAACGCCCCTAACCATGTGTGCACACACAAGCTCAATGCCTTGAGCCCAACCTCTAGCTAGTTTTCCCCCCCAGTAGGACACTACTGCAAGACAAGGGGGTCCACGAAAACTAGCCTAAAAATCATCTCTCGGGAACTCACCCCGCCACCACTCCCAGGTGGGCCGACACACAGGAAAGTGTCGTCAGTCTACGACTAGTGGAGGCTCACTAGACATAGAGACTCTGAAATGTCAGTGCTGAAGTACGGACAGGCTACACATGCACTGTCGCACGTACCCCAAAGCACTAAGCACAAGGCAGCACACAAGACTGCCGCTAGACTTAGGACAAATAACTAGACCTGCTGACACAATGATCTTTGAGTCTCACGACTCGAGGTCAAGATCGTCGTACGAAAGTGGTAACATGCCGCCAATCAGCCTAATCCCTAAGCCAAAGTCACAGTAAAAAAAATACCAATAAAAGTAACGACATTGGATCACCAGATCCATACATCCACATAACACAAATCACGGAGACCTAAGGGATCACAAAGACCCTCAAAGCACTTGTACATGCAAATTGAGGTAAAATCACACCTCAAGGCATCCAAAACTATGTCTCGATCTGTACAAGATTTTCGAGACATTCACAAGGTCACATGTCGACCACTAGATCTTACCGAGTTGACCAGGAACCAATAACAACTCTGAAGCAGTACATAGTACTATTGGATATAAAGGCACTCCTAGCTACCTTATAACATGGTCATAGCCCTCATAGGACATCAAAGACATCCACGGGACAATGAGCAAACCACAAGGTCAAGCCAAGACACTTGGAAGTCAAAACATCGGGAAAACAACACTCTGGGAATAAACGGTCGATCGCTTGACCACTAGGCAACTCAGGCAGTCAGCCAAAGGGCCGCTATTCACACACAGAGAATACAGATGCTTGGCGGTCATAAGAAGGGCCACAACGTGACTGTAGCAGTCATATAAACGGCCGCTAGACCCAGTCAACCCTCAAACTGACTTAACTAGTCAAACCACCAAATGGTCTATTATAGGACCGCTTACAGAACTTAGCGGTCTACCAATGGGCCGCTAAGGACACAACTCAAACTAACCTAAAACCATTGACCGAAGTCAAATGGGGTTTAGCGGTCTACTAATGGGCCGCTAAAGACTATAAACGGTCAGAGCTAGACTGCTAGCCCAAACCGACTTAAAACGGTTGACCGAAGACCACGCAGAGCTTAGCGGTCTACTAATGGGCCGCTAAAGTAAGCCATATGGTCTATCGTAAGACCACTTAGCTAAACTGACGTACCACTAAAGTCTAGCAGTCACCTAATGGGCCACTTAACAGGGCTTAACGGTCCACCAATGGGTCACTAGCCAGGGAAAATGGTCTATCACATGACTGCGAAGACCTGAACTGACATAAGACAAATGGTCGCATACTGGACTGCGTAAGGAATGCAAACGGTCATTGGATGGACCGCTAAGGCATTACGACGGGAAAAATATAGGATTGTCTTAAACTTGGCCTTTCCACGCCCCGTTCACCCTAAAATGAAGGGGAAACAATCCTAATGGCCACATAAGCCTTCCACAGTCCGGAAGGGATCAAATAGACGCATAAACGACAAGAAACGGTCGATTCCACCGAATCGACCCACAATGAGTTACGTGGGTTCCTGGGCTCGTACCGGTCCCAAATGACAATCAATCGCGATGAAACTAGCGGGAATGGAATGCTAACATGGCAGGGGTTCCAATGATACTAATCTAGCAAGAAATCGTCGCCAGGGAAGGCGAACTCGTCTCACACCCCCCGAAGTATGCTTTCACCCAAATGCGACAAAACCCACTCACACACGCACCGTTCAGCTCTAAATCGTGAAGGAACATAGAAGAGAAGCAGGTGATCCATCTCCCTTCCTCCACCGAAGTTCTCACGCGCCGAAGCGAATAAACCGCATCGAAAATGACATGACGACCAAACCACGTCGGCTTTGAATCCACCGAGGGATCTCCCATGTGCAGTCAATTGCATAGCTTTGATTGGTTTTAGTTACTAGGTTTTCTAATTCCGCATAACGGACTCCGACTGCCATCGGGTCCGTTTTCGTTTTTTGGGTGTTTAGCTCATTCTATTATTTCATTTGCTGTACTGTTATTGTTTTATTGTTGACCTCGAAATGTATGGTATGGGTTAACTCCAGCATTTTCAACATCTGGAACACATCTTCTGCCATGGGAGTTGAACCCGAGAACGATTCTTCTTTTACATTTCCTTCATATTTGACCTTTACGTCGTACCACCTGGCTAACTGACGCATGATCACCTGGATATTGGTGCTGCTGAACTGGAATCGGCCATTTTTCCAGGCGACCGCTTCTTCCGGATCGGCATCTTTTACGATCTGAAAGGCGCCTGCCCCATTCCAGCTAGCCTGCTGGCCGGGCGTCAGGACTCTCTCATGTGTGTCGCAGGTAAGCCTGATCGCTCCGTCCAGCAGTGTAGTCCTGATAGCATCCTCCTCAGGATATGCCATAATATTGAAGCTGGTGCCTAGTACGGCAACCCGCATATTATTCACCTTCACGTAAAAGGGCTTGAAACTGTTTTTGGCTACTTCAAAGTAGCCCTCTCCGGTCAGCTCCACTTCCCTTTTGTCCCCTTTGAACGCGGCTGGAAAGGTCAATGAGCTGGCTGCATTCAGCCATACTTTTGTGCCATCAGACAACACCACGGCATAATGCCCTCCATTGGGAGTAGATATGGTATTGTAGGCCATTTCTGCCGCTGCCAGCTGATTACCCTGGTACGCCAGCTGGCCACTGTCCAGCTTGATGATCCTGCTGCCCCCCTGCTCTGCCAATTTCCCTTCTGCCGCATTGTCCAGGACTATCTGCTGGCCATTGGATAAGGTCAGCACTGCCTTATTCCCGCCCGGAACGATCGTATGCACAGTCGCTGCAGTATCCTGCGGGTGTATTTTTTTTTGAGCCTTTTCTGTATAAAAAAAGATGGCTGTTACCAAAAATAAGATCACTGCGGCCACACAGGCGATCCGGGCCCGGTATCCCCCCCACATCGATCGCACCTTGCCCCTGGAAGTCCCCAGCGTCCGGGTCAGGACCTTTTTACGCGTTGCTTCCGGCACCTTCCTGTCCGGCGCATAGAGCCCCCAGCATTCTTCCATCACCCGTAAGATCTCCCCGTCGTTCTCACTGTCCTTCATAAGGTGCAGAAATTCCATACGTTCTGCTTCAGTACAGGCATCACTAAAGTAGCGCTGGAAAAGATATCTGATTCTTTGTTCTGTCATGGTTGCCGCATGGGTATATAAGTGAGACAACCGGGCAATAAAAAGGTAGTAATGAAAAGAAAAAAAATTATCATTGACATAATGCATTCAAAATAACAAAAACCGGGCAGACCAGAGGGACCGATATAACGGTCCACGTGACTATTTTCGGCCGCAAGACCTCGAGCAAGGTCGCCAGCTTCTCCAAGCTGGCGTCGACTCCCCTGGGTCGCTCCACCGATACAGCCGGGACAGGCGCCTCCATGGCCTCCGGCTGGATTTGCTCCTGCAAGTTAACCAAATAACAGAAGACAAGATCAGAGGCTGGCCGCAAAGGGGGGGCCCGTACGAATAAGCTTACACTTACGAAATCCTCCCCTGAAACCACTTCGTCAGAAGAGTAGTCATAGTCTACCTTCTCGCCCGATAAAGACTCGGTCGGGGTAGACTCCTCCCTTGCCGGCAAGGGAGCTTTCATCTCGAAGTCAACAGCCTCCTCTCTGTGTGGACTCGGCGACGGTAACTTCCCAGATTTTAGCCTCTTCCTTGAGTATGCCTTCGTCAACTGGGGGACCTTGCCAGCCCACACCCACCCGGGGAGGGGTGCGACGGGAACTACCAAATGAAGAAGCATCTGGGTTAGATGAAAGTCTTTGGGCTCCCAACGAGTGAAAATGTTAGCCATGCCAGTGAAAATAATTACCCTACTCGGTCCTCGCGGCCAAAGGCGGCCCGGGGATTGTCTTCTCAATGGAAGGTGCAACCCCAGGGGCTGCAGCGTCGCCCACATCCGGAGTAGGGGCAGGTGCTAGCTCCTTCGCGGATACTGAAAGAAGAAACCCACATAAAGGCCTTATCCCTCAAGGTGAAAAGGTGTTAAGTGGCATCTTCGGCCGGAGAATCTAACCTGTGGGCTGGCTTGGCTCGGCCTGAGCGATCGCGAACGTGGCTGCGAACTTCTTAGCCTCCGCCTTCCTCTGCTCCAATTCCTGCTGGCTGACTACCTCGGTGGAGGCTCTCACAGACTTCACGCATAATCCTGAACGCGTCTCCTTTGCACCGACTGAAAGGAAGAAACGTGTGTGTTCTCTGTGTATAGAGACCTCACCCTTGGATGTGACTAAATCCTCAAGAATATCAGTAGCCTAAGAACCTTACCTACGGGACGGGTTGGTTCTATCTGAGCCACAACAAATTGTTCGAAAGAGGGGATGGAAGGAGGGGGGAAGTTGAAGCGGTCTGAACAGCCTCCACCCTCCTCCGCTTAACCTCCTTTCACCCTGCTATTTTGGCGGCCGCCAACGCCTTCTCTATGGGTGACCCCTTTTGAGGTCCTTTGGTGGCTTTGGGCGAGGGAGTTGGAGCGGATGGCGGCTCTGACCCGACCCAGGCCTCACCTACATCGGGGGTCGGCGAGGGCATCTATTCCTCCCTAGCTATTGAACAAAAGCAAAAGCATCCAGGTGTAAGTGACCCGTTCTGACACAGAAATAAACTCCACCTAGAAGATGCCTTTGACAAAGGAAGTTATCTTGATTTTCACCGCATTCTCACCACAGACTCCCATCCGAATATGAAAGGGTCTATGACTGACCGATATGTCTGATTGCCCGTGTCTCGGTACAGGCTCTTGTGTGAATCATTCCTGCCTCTTTCTTTTGTAATTAGCATTAATTCTTTTGACCACAGGGCCCCTAGTTTCAGAAATTAATCAAGGGTGTTCCCTCGTATGGGGGATGTAAATGACATCGTGACCTTTATAGTGTGACGGGATTTGGTCCCGATCTGAACCACACAATCACCTGATGAAGTCAGATAGAGCGTACCATGGGCTTCCACGAGACCTGAATAAATAGTCACTTCGTGACTGGCACGCCCTCGTACTAAATAGACAAATAAGCACACTAACAAATGAACAGAAAATTGAGTGAATTTTAGTGCGTCCACACACCCCTGAGGATCTCATGGTGTCCAGCCCAGCATTAGAGGATTCTACTCCGAGCAAGATTCTCTACGGTAGCTCGTGCACTCGCATCCGACGTCGGAGCGATTTGGAGGAGCCTTTCTCGTCTGACTTTACGATCAGACTCCAACCAATGACCAGAATGAGTTGTAGAAGGTGCCACAGCTTCCTCCCACATCTTCTGTCTCTGCCCTTTGGTAGAGATCAACTAGAGCTGTCCAGCTTTCTTTTAAGACTAGTCTCACTCCATTTAGAGTCCCCGTTCGAGCCCCGGCAAGCCGACCTTATATAGCAGGCCGACCCGACTCTGCCCCAGCATGATGGTTGACCACAGAAGGTGCCACGGTTTTCCCCCACCTCTTCTTATGCTTCCCTTAGGTGGAGTTCATATTGGGCCTTCGTGCTACCATCCAAGGCCAGTCTCGCTCTGATCTGATCACCAAGCTAAGAGCTTCAACCTTGACAAGGCATCTTTGTCTGACCGGTGGTCCCGACTCTGCGATTACACAAGAACAAACGACATCAGCACTCCTCACGTCAGAATGCAACCATTCCAGATCTGACTCGATCTTGAGACGTCCCCCTTTGCCTTGAGGCTAGACCCAATATGATCTAGCACCGGACCTGTGAGTTACAGCCCCAGTAAGTCGGGTCTAGTTTCTTGTTCCTGCACTCAGTTTGACCCCACCGGCGAGTGCCATGGAGAATTTTGGTAGAGGTGTGCTAGAGGCAGCCCAATTTCCAATGAAGGCAGTCCTGGCTCGATTCGACATCCCAGCCAGGAGTACTGCCCCAATCAAGAGGCCTCTAGTCTGTAGAAGGTGTTACCTGTGCAGTCCCGTGGGAATCGATGGGCCTGACTCGATTAACCTCCGATCGTGGAGATTCTTTGATGTGACACAACCTCGGACCTACTAGCAAGCACAATTTACAACGTAAACGGGCCGTAATTGGCGGCCGGCTCACTGTCTATCAAGGTCTGTGCTAACTCTTGCAAGAAAGCTCATGTAGTCCGTGCACATTCCCTTTAGGCATAACAAGGTTGGTGCATACACGGTTGCAAGTCCATGCACATTCCCTTTAGGGATAACATAACAAGGTCGGTGGATACACGGTTGCAAGTCCATGCACATTCCCTTTAGGCATAACAAGGTCAGTGCATACACAGTTGCAAGTCCATGCACATTCCCTTTAGGCATAACAAGGTCGGTGCAAGTTCCTGTGGAACTGCATGCATAGCCAGTGCATTGCTGCATTCGTTGCATGTAAGGTCGGTGCAAGTCTTGCATGTTTCCCATTAAAGTTTGTGCAAGTCTTTACATCATGCATACAAGGTCTGTATATCGTGCATATAGGTCCGTGCAAGGTTTGTACATTACTGCCTTATGTCTATACAAGGTCAGTGCATGACTGCCTTGTGTTCATACAAGGTCTGTGCAAGAGTGTCTTATGTCTATACAAGGTCCGTGCATTAGTGCTTATTGTTTATACCCTTGTACTTAAGGTCTGATCCTCTGAGTGTAGTTCCAGTGGGTCACATTATTGTGCTGACATTTAGTCTTCTGTCAAATAACTACAATGTGTCTGATGAAATGTCTTTTATTTTGTTTGTAGGGACTATACTGAGAAAAGGCTCAAAGAGAACTAGGATAAGACGCTCGTGAGTTTTAAGGAAGGCACATGGTCCTAGATTCATTCACGATAATGATTGGGCACGTGATCCATTGCAAGGCTAGGAACAAGAGATCCTACCGCGTGGAAGTCTAAGGTGTAGTAATCATTACACGTGGAAGATTGGGTGGGAAAAATGTGGTGTCCACATGCCCATTGCCTGAGATCTTTATAAAGGGGGGAAGTAGATCGAAAGAGTAATATATACAGAGAAGATCTACAGAAGAACATGAGAGCAGAACTCACCTTCCTTTTCAGAAGAATCACGAGAGCGAGAGCTTGCTGATTCAGGAAGGAAGAGTTGGAAGAAGAGAAAGAGAGAGTGAGAAGAATTTTTCGAAGCCTGGAGAGAAAGCCAATTTCTGAGTGGTGAAGGTAGAAGGAGCAGTCTGCGTTGAAGAAAAGCAGAGTACCAGAGGAGAAAGTGCTAGTGATCTCTAGTCTCTAAATTGACGCTTGGATCAAATCCAGAGTCAATTTGCTCTTAGAGCTACATTGTTTTCACGTTTTACTCTTTTCCTTTGATTCTTGAATTTCGTCAAGCTGTGTGTCAGCAGGCGAGGTTAAAACCTCAGACAATGAAGCTCTAAGGCTCAGCGGAAGCAAGCTGTGAAGCTCAGCGGTCTGGGATTGATTCCCCAAAGCTGTGGATTAGCGATCTGTAGGGATTTATTCCCCAAAGCTGTGGATCAGTAGAGCCCATACATGTGGCCCAATTAACATGATACAACTAAAACAAAAATTATCTATTTGATCGTTTTGTTGAAGCCGCTTGCCGATCCCGTCAAATTCAACCTCAAACTTTGAATCTCGAATCGATGATTCCATCAGACCACATACCCAGTAGCTGGTCAATCTCTTGGCGGTAGTCCCTCAGCTCCATGCCCAGCACTGGGGCCCCGGCCATGGGTAGCCCCGTCAGGTAAGCCACATCTTCGAGTGTAGGGATCATATGTCCCCATGGCATCACGAAAGCTTTTCAACCATCCATCCACCTCACCCAAAGCATTGTTAAGAAGGTGGCATCGACTGGGAAGGGTCTGATCCTAAAGAAAGGACCAAACCCAAAGCGGTCCACTTGCCATCTCTGCTCATGTGGAAGTGCATGGTACCATGCCCACACCAAGTCCCATGAGACCTAGGCTCGGATCCTCCGTCAGCCTTACATATAAGAATAGGAAAACCACTAGTTGATTAGCCATGACATTCAAATCAAGCCACAAAACAAACCTCACAAACCTACAGCCCTAAGATCAAGGCGGCCATATCATTAGCCACCTAGTCCCTAGGGCGACCACACTGCTGGATGCCTTGATCTTCTGGACGGCCAGAAACTTGGCCGCCTAGACCTGCGGACGGCCACAACCTTGGTCGCCCAAAGGCCACCTCCCCATTTTAGCACCATTTGCTCATTGTTCCTCCTCCCACCCCCTAAACATCAACTTGAAACTCATCCAAACCATGGGGCTTACCCATTTGCGTGGTACCTCCTAGCCTTTTTCCCCATCGACGTCATCCACCGCAGAATCCTCCCCTTCTTCTGAACTACTCTCGCCGTCACCATGGCCAGATTGATCACCCTCCTTGGGAGTAGTGCCTTCTTCTTATCCTTCTTCACCATTGGAGGCAGAGGAAGCTAGAGTAGACGAGTTGGTAGAAGCTTCATTCTCCTCACTCTCGCTCGAAGATGGGGCTTCATCCCAAAGGCCCAACCGAGCTTGCCGTGGCCCCATCACCTTCAACCCCGAACCTCGAGAGCTAGAGTAAGCCCTCATAGCAGCAAATATCTAAGGGATGCGCACCACCAACCTCTAGTCACCTAAGGGAAGGGAGACAACATCAAAGAGGTTGGCCGTCCCATTTGAAATAGGGCTTTCCTTTTATGCCCTCCGTAAGAGGAGGGCGGCCAAGGTATTGGCCGTCCACTAGAGACGGAGGCGGCCAATACCCTCGCCGCCCTCCCCCTATTCAGTAAAAATAAAAAGCAAAAATAACAAAAATTCCAAAATGCATCCAATGTCAATTTCCATTATGTACCAGCATCTAGACACCAATAAAAATCATGAATTTGATTTCCTTAGTTTTTTTCCATTACATAATCAATCAACCAGGCTCAGACAGGAATAAGATAGCCTATCGTCCGACCGCGAGAATATGTGAACGACCCTGAGAGGACCGCGTACCAATCCGGGAATAGAAACCAGGAAAGGGCGAGAGGATGAACCTGAAAGGACTTGGAAAACCCAACCACACACACAGGAATGCAGGTCAATCAAAACAAAAGCATGATGGGCACTAGGCGTCCCACCGTGATCGCCACAAAATTAAGATGTAGATATATTTTCCCCCCTATTACCTTTCCCTCCTAAATCAAAATATGAAAATAACAATGCTAAATGGGGGAAAGGGGTATGGGTGGATCGTGATCGTCACCAAGGCACAGACTACACAGGGGCAGTGCTGCGTACCTTGGAAAAGGGAGAAGACACTCGCCAAAGTGGTAGCACTATAGCATGGTGAAAACGGCCCACAGGGAACCGCTCATCAACGTACACGGCTGCTCGACTGGCCACTTACAGCGCTGGATAGGAATGCGGGATGAAGGCTGGTTGGCATTCAGATGGTCTGCAGAAGGCCGCAGGAAGGCAACGAACGGTCCGCACAGAACCACGTGTTGACACCCATTTTTTGCCTATGAGTTGAGTCATTTTCTCTTATCACCATTTGGTGATGTCTCGAGTTGTCCATTACTCATTGGGCTATTTCCAGGCACGTCCTTGGGCTTATTCTATGGGTATCTCCCTCCCTGGCTAGGTCTGCTCTTGAATTCGAACTTAATGGGCCTTTATTTCAATTGGTCTATGGGGTAAATGGGCTCATTTATCCCATTTTATTAATTTCAAATGCCTACCTTGTACGCGGTCTAATGATAGGCCGTGTACTGACTGGGCGATCCTTTTGCAGACCGTGGATATTTATTTGATTTTTTGAATTTTCACTGACAAGCCTTTGCACGGTCTGAGTACAGCCGTTTACCCCTATTGAATGGCTTGTCATTAGACCGTTCATCTCCCAGAGTCCTAAACCAGTGAGTTTTTCAGATAATTATCTATTTATCTTGATTTATTAGATTTATCACCAACACGGTTCACACGGTCACCATCAGACCGTGCCATTCATTGAGTGGTCTAGCATTAGACCGTTCTATCCTAAAGAGTCCAGTGCCGGGTCAGTCAGTTAGTTCGATGGGATAATTGGATAATTTAACATTTCATTTATTTACCACCGGCAGCGGTAGGAGGTCTAGCAATGGACCGTGTATATGTCTGGGTGGCCTATCGAACGACCGTGTACCCAACGAGATCTGTGCACTATTTGGCATTTTCTCTCTCCACCTGTGGTTAAACCTCTAACTTTCTCCACCAATTTCTCCGCGGTTTCTCAACCAAACGAGGTGCCGTTCGATCCTGATGGAAATGGTTATATTATCTATGATTTATCTTTGCGATCTCCGAGCAAAAGCAAGAAAGTAAAGCCAAACGAAAGCTGCCTGAGCATGACCACGCACTGATTCAACAACAAATAATGGTGGCGTCAACGTCTCGGGACACCAGCATTTGTCTGGTCGAATTTCAAGAACTGCCTCTAGAAATAGTGGAGCAGGAAATTAAGGCTACATTCTAGGCCCATGAAAAAGGAGCTGATTGGGTCAATGTGACTTCAAAAAACCACACTCCTCGTAAGTCTTACAAAGGAAAGTCCCACCCTAGTAGCTCTAGTGCGGGGCACGTCGCCTGGTTCCCTCCAAAGGTGGCCGCTCCGTCACAGGGTGATCTGGCGCTAGCCAAAAAGCAAGAGAAAAATAGAAATGAAAATTTGAATAGAAGATTGAAGAAGCAAGTCGAGCAAGCGGCGGCCATGGGGGTACATGGGGAGTTAACTCCTCTGTAGAAGCTTCAAAAGTTAATTGATGAATCGGAGGAGTATGTTCCTTCTACACCAACTGTGGCCGTCCCACTTGACAAATATATTCCATGGGAAGACCTGGAATGCAAAACCCAACTCAGGAAGTTGCTCCAACTGATGTACAAACAAGCACAAAAGGGCGAAAAGCTCTCTATTTCTGAAGAGCTATCCATCTTCGACAAGGATGAGGAACTTACTATAGAGAAGTTGGAAGAAATGTTGAGGGAATTCTCATACAACATGGTATCAATACCTCCGCCAAAAATTCTACAGATGTCAACTTCAGCAACTGGAGAAAGGATCACAATGGCAACATATCGACGTCGGAATGCGGAACTTCAGAACTGTGGTCGTGGCAGAGGCCGAGGTCGTGGACAGGGGGGACCCTCGACGGCCTCTAAAGGGGAGAGTCCCAACCCATCGAATCCTCGAAGAGTCATCATTTTTCGGAGAGAGGAGCCCACTGAGCCTCCTAAAGTTCAAATTTGGATTGAAACCTTCTTCTTTGACCCATCAGACGAGGATGACAAGCTTATTAAGCCGGTCATGCAAGAAGCAGTGGTCGACTCTCCTGAAGTCAGTGGTCGACTCTCCTAAAGTCCAAGCTCGTGATACCTTCGTGTTTGATCGATCAGACGAAGATCGTGATCCCACTGAACCAAGCTCGCAAGGAGAACCTGTCGGGTCAGCTCAGGCAGGTCCCTCCAGTAAGGATAGTGACAGCATATCTCCTCCAGAAGAGGATTCTCTAGCCCTGTTATTTCAAGAGGAACCAAATGAGCAGAGAAAAGCAGAACCAACTAAGAAGTCCAGCTACCAAGCCAAGCCTCTATTGGAAATGATCCCTCCATTGGATCAGGCTCGTGCTCGGGCCGATCGAAAAATTATTCAGCATATGAAGTGGATGCCGACCTATGTCATCATATGGGGGGCTATCGCTTGTGTTCTGCTCCTTTCGAGGGCTTGGTGAAGTTGACTGGTCTGAGACCAATTTAATCTTTTTATAGTCATACAAAGCCCATGCCATCAACCAGGTCCTGTCATCAGTCACAATTCTATGGATGCACTTCTGCCATGAATTTCCCATATAAATATGGGCATACGTACATGACAGAAATTTTATTTAAGGATTACTTTTGATTGATACTTTTGCCTTAAAAATTGTTAGGTGCACTAACTGCAATTCACCAATGCACGTTACCATTAGAAGATGTAGAGAAAAGATGTGTATGGGATAAAACAAGGGTATAATTGGTGATGTGTCTGGTACATATAGGCTCATCTCATTACTACTCAAGCCAGGTGCCATCAATCGACAATTGACTTGGACTTGAATCCAATCTTATTTTTAATAGGTATTTTGTTTTGTGATGAGGGAATTAGCGGGGAAACTCGCACCTCCGTCGCGAGGCAAACCCACGTCCTTTCCCAATGGGGGGAAGAGGTGAACCACCGCGCTATAGAATGAGGTTGAGTCCAATCTTTTAGTCCCGCTTTGTTTCGGGCTTATCCCATGGATAAGTTCACTTAACCCCAAATTTAGTCCATTTTGCTTTGGCAAGAGTGGATTTAGTAAATTTGGGTAAATCTGAGTTAATCCGGGTTAATCCAGATTAACCTATCTCATCTCAATAGGTGGGATAACTTAACCCACTTGCTATCAAATTAAAATAGAACAAAAGTGGGCTAAGTCAACCCACTCCCCTTTAATCTGGGATAAACTTAAGTCTCAGCCAAAGAGGGGCTTAATGATCAATAGGTCAATCTTACTAGGTAATTAATACCCTAAACTCCATGTATACCCATTTATGTTATGCTCCTTAAATCCTGTTACACCACCTGATGGCGAGTAGAAGGACCTCGCAAGTTGCAACCAAGAACCAGAGGATCAAAAATGGTGACAACAGAAAAATTGCAATACTGTTTTACACTGTTAAACTTTTGAGAGGGAGATTAAATTTCTAAAACATGAGTTGCCCAATGATCTCCATGTCAAAACACCGAAAAACTACAATGGAAACATACCTGTATCCATGGGAAACGGTCTTCCAATCCAATACAGTGTTCTCCGACGGCACTCCAAGATGATGGGATGTCTAGGGGAAGGAGAAGTTTCGTATGTATTGGGGACCATGACCTGACCTCTTAAACAAGGAGACCGTTGTTGTGCGTACTGGTATAGCACCCTTTGGTGTCTTTTTCTATTTTATCCTATCATAAAATTAGAAACAACACCCTGGTCTCTACATATAATTAAAATATGACCCATACTTTTCTTTAAATATTTATATCCCCAAATCCTTAGTTAATCACATTAATAGGGATAAACTTTATGATAGCCCACTGCATTGAGTGCCTTCTATGGATTGAGATAGCATGATTGTTTGAAGACAATACTTAATGTGAAGTTCATCAACCAAACTATTACTGAATTCTCATAATCAGACTAAAGGAGTGCTAGGATTCAGCACACTTGATGCTTTAGCAAGAGTAAGCCTGAGGAGACCTTCCTTTAACTTGCCAGTTTTAGACCTCATAGAGTTATTAGCCTTAAAGCTTCAATTTATTTGAACAACCATGATGCCAAAAGCTAGAAGATTGTTATTTCAGGAGTGTCAGTCACTAAAGATCAGTTATTAGATGCGAATCTCCCCCTGAATTCAAGCACATCATACAAAGAATTTTGTGAAAGAATGAAGCACATTATTGAGCAAACTTCTGAAGGGTTGAGAGACAAAATGGAGAATCACAGTTAAAAAGGAGCAGGTTGACTCAATTAACCTGTAGGTCGACTCAGTTCTAGAATATTGTAGGTATGCAAGACAATCTCAGTCGACTCACCAACTCTGAGTGTGTCGACACACACAGTGGGATGTGTCAACGCAGGTGACCTATGACCAATAGAGTATCACATGCAGTAAATCTTACAATGAACCTGTCTCACAGAAGTTCTACTAACTCCCCCTCAACTTATGGACTCTTAATCACTGTATGTGAGGACCCTTGGCACTTGGTGGAGCATTTTGTCACGCATAGTGAAGGCTTTCAGATAGAATTAGTCTGCCATTCCACAAGTCACCATTTTATATACTAGTCGGCCAATCACACACAAATAGCCTAAGACTCATAGAAGAAACTAGATATGTGCATTGGACTCCCCCTAACAATAACGACTAGTGACTTCTAGGACTCACCCAACCTGAACCAGACAAGATCAAGAGGTAGGAGGTCTACACAAACCCAACTCTCTCCTCAAAGTAGAAAATCTTTCTTTGTTCAGAGGTTTTGTAAAAATATCTACAATTTACTTTTTAGTTTCAATGAATTGCAATTCAAAATTCTTTATACTGACCTCATCTCTAAAGAAGTGACATCTTATTTCTATGTGTTTAGTTCTTGAATGCTGGATGGGGTTCTTTGTTAAGTTGATGGAACTTGTATTATCAAACAATATGGGTATGCATCCAAGATCTACACTGTAGTCTTAGAGTTGGTGTTTTATCTACAACACTTGGGCTCCATAGCTCCCTGCAGTAACATATTCTACCTTTGTAGTGGATAGGGCCATCGAGTGCTGCTTCTTGGAAGCCCAAGAAACTAGATATCCACCTAAATATTGACAATAGTCACTAGTACTTTTTCTATCAAGCTTACACCCAGCATAATCAACATCAGTATATGAAGTTAATTTAAGGCAGCATGATGCTGGATACCACAGCCCTAAATCATGTGTGCTAGCAACATATCAGCCAATAAATTTTCTTCACATTCTCTTGTCCACTCGAAAGAGTTTTCCTTCCTAACGAGTCTTGTTAAAGGAGCGGCGATTTTGGAGAAATCCTTGATAAATCGCCTATAATAACCAGCCAAACCAATGAAACTTCGAACTTCAAATACAGTGTTCGGTTGGCTCCAGTTCTTAACAGTTTCAACCTTAGAAGGGTCTACTGCAATGCCCTCTTTAGAAATGATGTAACCAAGGAAAGAGACTTTCTTAAGCCAAAATTCACATTTGCTCAACTTAGCATAAAGTTGATGTTCCCGTAAAATTTGTAAAACAACCCTTGGATGTTCCTCGTGTTCCTCCTTTGTCCTTGAATAGATAAGAATATCATCAGTAAACACGACCACAAATTGGTCAAGATAAGGCCATAACACATTGTTCATCAGTTGCATAAATGCAGCCGGTGCATTAGTTAAATCGAAAGACATAACCACAAATTTATAGTGTCTATATCTGCTACGGAAAGCAGTCTTGTGAATGTCTTCGTTCTTGATCTTTAGTTGATGATAGCCTGACCTGAGGTCAATCTTGGAGAAGTACTCCGCGCTTGAAAGTTGGTCAAATAGCTCATCAATACGCGGTAGTGGATATTTGTTCTTGATGGTGAGTTGATTCAACTGTCGGTAATCGATGCATAATCTGAGAGAACCATCCTTCTTCTTAACAAATAAGACCGGCACACCCTAAGGGGATGTGCTAAGTCGAATGAAGTCTTTTTCTAACAGCTCCTGAAGTTGCTTCTTTAAGTCCTTCAACTCCGTGGGGGACATCCTGTAAGGAGCTATCAATACTGGTGCTGCTCCAGGTGTGAGTTCAATGGTAAAGTTAACCTCCCTTTCGGGCGGTAAACCAGGTAACTCGAAAGGAAACACATATGAAAACTTTCTAACTACGGGGATCTCATTTATCTGGATTTCCTTAGACTCAATAACTACTACGGAGGCAAGGAAAGCTTCACACCCTTGCGAAATAAGTTTGTAAGCATGAAGAGATGAAATAATGGCATGGTGCTTTTGGTATTTGATACCAAGAAAGGAAAACCGTGGAAGACCTGATTTTCGAAAAGAGATTATCCTACTGTGACAATTTATATAGGCGTCATGGTCTACAAGCCAATGGACTCCTAGGATGGCATCATAACATTCCATATCAAGGCACACTAGATTAGCAGGAAGATTATGCCCTTCTATAGTGACTTCACTATTGGGGAAATAGGTTTTCAATTCCGTTCCCGACCCTAAAGGAGTAACTATGGTTAAATCCGATGGTAAGGGAACAGGTAAAAAATGTAATATTTTTGTAAAGAAACTAGCAATAAAGGAATGAGTAGCACATATATCAAATAACACAAAAGTAGGATGGGAATTACAAGTGGACCAATGGCAACTCATCTAATAGGGGTCTACGTCCAAAAAGGGGGTCAAACAGTGAGGAGATAGGCTTATACCGAACGAAGATATGCTGGGTAGTTAATGGAAACTACAGTGTACCCCTCGAAGCAGTCTGGGCAGCCAATGAGAGCTCCCTGCACCTTATCACCTCTGAACCAATCAGGCGCTATCCCGCTCTAGTGTTCAGGCCACTATTCGGAAAATAGATGGCCCAAATTACTTCTTAGTAGATGGGGAGCTACAAACTTTGTACGTTGGGAGAAAGCAAAGGAGAATGTCTGAACCAAAAGAGGATAAAGTGGAGACATACTCTGATGAAGAAGGTTGAATAGCTAGTTGAAGGAAAAAGGGGGTTTGTTCAAGAATGGAAAAGAAAGGCTTGGAAGAATGCAAGCCATTGGGCATATATACGTAGATGACCAAAAGGCAGAGTAAAACATACCAGAGGAGCATGGAGCAGAAAGCCAGTCGCAAGCTCGTGGAAAGTAATGCAGTACTAAGAAGAAGCCTTGGGACAAATGCTCCAAGCTGCAACTTCAAAGCTTCTGAAGACAGTTGTCCTCATCTCCTCTTCTCCTCTCGCAAAAAGAAGGGGAAGAAGCATCTACTTCCTACGAAGGAGAACCTGCTCCTTTAGGAAGAACTCCATCTGGAAGAAGCAAGGATAGCCATATAGATACCAGACAGGACCTTTTTTGTTCTATCCTCAATAGTCTCTCATCCTGTCTGGGTTTTTCATTCGTGTTTCTCTTCTTTAACTTGAACACATCTCTTGGTACCTTATTCGGTCCCTACAAAGAGTTGTAGGAAGACAGACAGAAGGAAGTCTGGTCTATGGTTTGGCCGATTGGGCCCGTAAGCTGTGTGTCAGTAGTTGGCTTGGTGAAGCCCGCAACCTGTGTGTCAACATTTGTTTAGTGCTGTTGCACTAGTGAAGCCTCACTTGGTTGAGTGAGGGGTGAACGTAGGACTCTAGGATTGAGTCCGAACCACCTTAAAACTCCTTGTCTAGTGTGATTGTTTGTGCGCTTGTTTTGCAGTAGATGCTTGCATAGGCCATCTTCTTATCTCTCTTTGACTCCTATCGTGTGGATCTTTCTAGGCATTAGCCTACCTTTTATTCCGCTGTGTTTAAATTTGTAAAAAGTGGCTGATCTATTAACCCCTCCCCTCTAGTTCCGCCACCACCACACAACAGATCTGCTAGAAGAGGGTAGCATGCTCCAAGATTCGCCTCTTTCTTCTGTGCCCTACTCTAGGATAGAGCCACTCCCTCCATTGCAAGCTGAACCTATCCTTCCATCTCTGGATCATCCACCTACTCTTGAATTTAAACCTCTGCTAGATTCTCTTAAGTATGTATATTTGGGCCCTGACAGGTGAGCAATGTTGGAGATGTTTCCAAGATACCTGACACAAGAACACAGACTAGCATACGACTAACAAAATCTTGACTCTTGGATAGCATAGTCATAGCTAAATCCTTTTCGCCTGGCTCTTGACATCACCTTCGGCATATGTGTTTATGGAGATACACCCACTTCGAGTGGTGATAGAAGAAGGTAAGGTGATGGCAGAAGGCTTAATAGATGATGGCGGTGTAATGGAAGGCGTTAGAGAAAAGGTAGGTAAAAGTGGAGGTTCATGCATGTCGGGCTTCTCCTCTTGCTTGGAAGCAAGCGAGGTCGGCTCGAGTGGAAAAAAGGTGGACCTTGCTCAGGATCAGCCATAGGCATGGGTAAAGGGATAAGTGAAGGAATAGGAGTGGTTGGCTCTTAGATTATAGGGATATTGGAGGGCCGAGGTGGCGTTGACGGAGGGTTGGTTGGTTCAGAAAAGGGTTTGGTGGGAGGTTCGGCGAAGGCCAAGTATGTGGAGGTTGATGAAGGTACAATGGTTGGAGGTGAATCATTGGAGGGCCCGAATGGCTTGGTGGGTGTTAATGATGTGGTAATTGAAGGTGTAATGGAGGAAGGTTTGGTGCCTTGGAAGCGTTGGATTTTGGTGGTGCAAAAGGTTTGAATAGTAAGAGAGGGTTCTTGGTGCGCCAGCCTTGGTGATCGGAGTATCGACCCATCGTCATAACACCAATTGGTTTGGCAAATAGGACTAGGGACGGTAGCATCGTCCTAAGTAGGGGGTTCATCGAGTAATGGAGGGAGTGGAAAGCGAAGGAAACTCAGAGTGGGTGCCTCTTGAAAATCTTCATCTTGTGCCAGCTCCAACTCTTCATAAAGAACTTCCCATTCATCATCAGCATTAAACTCAAATGGACGCTGTGGTGGAGGCGTAATAATGGGTGATGGAGGAGTGTGTTGATATGGAGGCAGAGGGCCATGTGAATGAATGGGGTATATAGATGGTGGGCGGACAGCGTCCACTTGATCATTGAAAATTGTGAGCTCATCTTGCTCACTTGGATCTATGATGCCATTATCTCTCCTCTCCTTCCAATCCTTCTCCATCTTGGTGATTTTGTTCATGAAGGCATGAAGAGTATTAATTTGAGGAGGAATAGGAGGAGGGTGCATGCTTGTGACCCTCTTCAATTGTTCTTCCATTGAAGTAATTCTATCAATGAGAGCTTGTTGGAGGGGTGTGACTTGCGGAGTAGAGGGTTGGCATGGAAAGCTTGGAGAAGCGGCCTGACGTAGAGGCCGTAGAGCTTGGAGGGGTTGACTCAAAAAGGGACCCGGTCGGGCTGGGGTACAAGAAACATGAGGGCCTTGGGGCCCTGAAGAATAAGTAGAAGGAGGCGATGATAGCACGCAGAACGAGAGCGATTGAGTGTAGGATCTATTCACCCCCCCTCTAGATCCTCTCATACCATCCAACAACTAGTATGCCCATCGATCTTGCACGGGGACTGGGACCGGGATGAGCTTGCGCGGAGATTGGCTGAGCTAGGTAGAGGGCCCCCCAGGGGGCGTTCACCCCTACCTGGGCGCTACCGCACTTGGGGAAAACTCCCCCCCCCCCCCGGCGAGCCATTGCCATGGGGGGTGGTCCCTGGGGCCTTCTGTCATTATTTCGCATTATCCTTGAAAGGACTCAAGGCTTCGGGGTGCTAGGGTTGGCCCGTGGAGGTCAATCATTTGGTGTTGCTTCTGCCGCTCGTAAAGTGTTCGGGTAAATTCCCAATACACTTTGGGTTGTCACACGGCTCGGGTAGCTAGCCGATGGGCCCTAGATTTGGCCCTGGGATGAGGGTGATAGCTCCTACGAGCTGAGAGAAGTCATATTGGGTGTGTGGGCCTAGCCTTAGTGAGTTGTACCACGTTGTATGGTGGGTTGATGGGGTAGTCCTGGGTTGGCCCAAGTGCTAAAAGTAAATGGCTCATTGCCACATGTCTGAGGGTCAGGGATGGCCCCAACATGCTGGTGGGTTGTCGTAGGATATAGCTAATGTGTCCAAGCTGTGGGTCAGCTCCCCGCTTGCTATAGAATGGTTGCGATTTATGCACCCACGAGATCCTCGGGGAAATTCCTGGTATGCGAGCATGGTCCATATAAGCATGTTAAGGGCTCTCGAGGCTCGTTGTTGACTGGGAAAAGCCTTCCTTTGACTTTAGAATGCTGAGAGGAGACATTTTGGGGATAACCCCAGCCTCGTTACTAGGTGCCACCTGTCGTGGCTTGTGATCAGGGTGCCCCTAGGTCGGCCCAGGTGGCTCAGTTGAAGGCGGGCAAAACTGCAAGCTGAGTGATCAGAGGTGGCCCCAATCAATTGTTGATGTTGTCGTGAGTCTCGGCCAGCTGGCTAGGGCCCTCGGTTGGGCCCAGCATGTCATCGAAGGGGCTAGGTAGATGAAGCCTTGAAGGTGTTCGGGAAAATTCCCAAGTCCTTGTTTCTTGTTATCTTCTTTAGGAAAATATCTGGGTACAACACTAACCCATGCTGATGATATATCTAGCTCAGCCTCATCTTCGTCATCTGTAGTAGCCTTATCAAATTCAAACTCTTCATCTTCATCAGACTCCTCCCCCCTATAACATCAACATTTAGCTCCATCGGATCGACTTCTTCTACTTCATCTCCCGTATGTAATGACAGTGGCTCATCAAATTCATTCAAATGAAGGGGCGTGTTCATTGACACAGGTTTAACACACTTTTCGAGGTGCATGTAATATTAGGTCACACCCACGTGCCTCAGCTCACAGGGAATATCCCATGTGATTATAAAAGAGCATAAGCGCCGCACTTTTACAAAGTGTGTGCCCGGTTTTATTTATTTTATTTCTCTCCCAGAAGAAATTAAAATAAATTAAAATTCCGTGACCAACAGACATGTACACCGTCGTCCTTACTCAGCGTTAGTTAAAAAGATGTGACCAAATTTTAGTCGATGCTAGTAAAAGAGCTCGTGGAAGGTCTAAAATGAGATGGTGTGATGTTATTAGAAGGGACATTGTCTTCTTAGGTTTAAATACGAATCTAGCACTTGATAGAATTCTTTGGTGGAACATGACTCATGTAGCCGACCTCAAACAATGGGAGAAGTCTCTGACGATGATGATGATCTCCCATTTGGAAAGGCATCTTACAAGTGGATCCTCCCCTAGAAAAGGTTGCTTTTGTGAAGATTGGCAATGGTTTACATACTTTCTTTTAGAGAGACTGATGGCCTGGAGAGGATTGTTTGAAGAACAGATTTTCGAGAATTTATAATCTTGCTTGTGATAAGTGGACCTATGTTAGTGTTACAGCGAGCGCAATGATGCTGTCAATTGGTTTATTCACCTTAGAAGGCACTTAAGGAGGATGGAAGTCGAATGCTTTCAGATGTTGTCAGTTTTACAAACTGTCAAAATCAATCAGAACATACAGGATTGTTTATGTGGAGAAGCAAGAGTTTCAATTTCACTGTAAAACAATTCTATCAGTTCCTGGAAGACTACTCTATCAATGCTCTTCAACTGTGCTCAGTCTAGAATGTTAAATCCCCCTTGAAAGTTCAGGCGATCATGTGGCTGGTACTTCAGAAACGGATTGCCACCAAATTAGATCGGAAGAAGTGGAAACATGATTGCAAGACTATATGATCCTTTTGTAGCCTGCAGGATGAGAGTCTGGATCATTGAATGGTCTCTTGTCCTTTGAGTGCTGAAGTTTGGCATATCTTTGGGCGAATTGTCGGCATCCTTCCTATCTTCAACTGTGTCACTACAATGTGGGATTCTTTTCAGCAAAAGGTGAGGTGGTCAGTAGACAAAGCTCAAGCTCATGTCTTCAAATGTGTACCTGCAGCAATGTGCTGGACCATTTGGAAGGAAAGAAATGACAATGTATTCGTGGTGATAAGGTGTATGTCAGGAGCATTTGTTCATATGCCACTTGTCTACTGAGTTGTTGGAGTCATTATATTATATTATTATTTAGGCGCATGCAGATTGCCTAAAATTGTAACTGCAGTAGGGCCATGATAATTGGTCCTTTTGAGAGCGCGGAACATCCCCTCTCTCTTTTGAGCGAGGAACATCCCCTCTCTCTTTTGATTGTATTACCTCTATTTGCAATAAAATTGCTCGTATAATCTACCTATTTCGAAAAATTTACTTAGAAGTTAGGGTAGCAAAAATAAGATGCAAACCTAAAGGACACAAAGGTAAAAATAAAAATATAAATATCCAGAGTCGATTCCCATCACCAAGGGAGCCAAGCCCCCAGGGGCAGAAGAAGATGGTAGGGAAGCGAGTAGGGGGGAGAACTCCACGAGAAACGACACGACGTGAAAATAGGCAAGAAAGAACAAGAACAAAACAAATTTTATTCATGGCAAGCAAGGGACTAAGTACATCAAACATGGAGAAAATAAAGGGGAGCAAGAACAAAAGAGGAGGAGGAACGGGGGTTGAGTAGGGGTGACTACTTCCCACTCTTCCAGCGCCTGCTACGTTTCTCTTTTCTCTCTCTTTCTCCCTTTCCCTTACTCTCTATTTCTCTTCAGTGGTCGACAGAGTGAGGGGGCCTATTCTTCTCTTGTCCTTCTTCCTCTCTTCCTCTTCTCCTTCGCTCTTCGTCTCTATGTTCCCTCCCTCTGTGTGTGTCTCTATGTCCCTTTTGGTGGAGGATGGCTCTTTAAACTCCTGTGGGCGGGAGCCTTCGACCACGACCGGCAGAGGCGAGAAGTGACCAGCTTTAATGGGGATTTGACTTTCCCATCCTTGGTGGCAGGGGGAGTAGGTAGCATGTCCCCCTCTCCGTTTGACACCTCAGGTGGGCCACTGCGTGCCATGAATCTATAGGGGGATGGCGTGAGATTTTTTCTGCCAAAGGTGTCGTTGGAAGACCCGTGCCATTGAAAGGGCTGGGCGTACTGATGAAGAGCCTAACGAAGGCGTGCCGTCGAAGGCCCGTATGGGTGTGCCGTTGAGGGGCGTTGAAGGCGTGGCGGCGAAGGCGCACGGGTGTATTGATGAAGGGGCGTGCTATTGAAGGGTGTGCCATTGAAGGCCTAGCCAGGGTGTGTCGCTGAAGGCATGAAGGCGTGCCGTTGAGCAGGAGCAGGGCGTGCCGCTGAAGGCCACTGCGACCATGTCGGCGAAGGTGCATGGGGGCGTGCCGGCGAAGCGACGCTGGGGGCGTACTGGCGAAGGCCACATGGGCGTGCCGTTGAAGCCCACACTGGGAGTGCCGCTGGAGGGCCGTATGGGCTTGCCGTTGAAGGAGATTTGAGCCCATTTTGAGCCCGATTGACGACCCACTAATTCTCTTCAGGGCCCACGAATTGTGAGTCTCCCGGGGGTTGGTTTCTCTTCACTGTCGTGACTCCGAGAGTGACTTCACGACAGTGTGTTGTTCGTTCGGAGGGTCCGGGTGGGACGTGCTCTCCGTAATCCCTTCGGTTGAAGTTGTTGTCGATGCTGGATTGGTCGGGACACGCGGACGTATAATTTTACACGTCCACAAATGCCCCCCACCCATGGGTGGCAAGGGGGCTGGACTCGAGGTCTCGATGTCCGGGAAAGATGACTGTTCTGGCCCAACGTCAGTGGCTCAGCTTGGAGTTGCTAGCCTCATCCACACCGAGTAATCAGTTCGTGTTGTATCAATTTTTTTTCCTTTTTATATATTGTACTGGCTATGGCCCACCTAATGTACAAAGATGTTGATGTAATAAAAAGGAGAGTTATTATCATAATTTGTCTCTTACATGTATAGGAGGAGCTCAAAAATAGAACTTTCACAATATTGCCGCATTCCAAGTCCGAGTGATGGACATTCCTTCCATGGTAGATAACTGGTATGCTCCTTTTCTGAGTGTCTCGACCACTTGGTAGGGGCCTTCCCAGTTAGGGGCCAGTTTCCCCACCGCCTCCACTGATCGAGAGGCTTCGGCCTTCCTAGAACACAATCTCCCGATCGAAATTGTCTATCTCAGACATTGGCATTGTAGTATCGAGTCATGTGCCGTTGATATTCCGTAGCTCGGATCCTCGCGACCTCACATACCTTGTCTACCAAGTCCAAGTTTACTAATAACGTCTGCTCATTTAGCTCAGGTGAGAAGTTAACTCGGAGGGAAGGGCTACCAATCTCCAAGGGAATCACAGCCTCTGTGCCATACAGCATTTGGAAAGGAGTTTCACCAGTAGCAGCTCTAAGAGTAGTTCGGTATGACCATAGTATGCTAGGCAATTCCTCGAGCCAATTCCCCTTGGCCTTCCCGAGCCTAGTCTTAATGCCTTTCAGGATAGTTTTGTTGGCATTTTTGACCAACCCGTTAGCCTGGCGGTGGGCTACCAAAGTGAAGTGGTTGCGAATGTATAGGTTGGCGCACTTATTTTTAAAATAAGCAGAATCAAATTACCGACCGTTGTCACTCACGATCACTAGGGGGATGCCAAAATGACAGATGATCGACTTCCAAATGAAACTCTAGATGACTCCCTCGGTGATTTTGGCGGTGGCCTCATCCTCTATCCACTTGGAAAAATAGTCAATTGCGATAATGACGAACTTCTTTTGAGCCTGAGCCACGAGAAAGGGGCCCAGGATGTCGACCCCCCACTGAGCAAAGGGATAAGGCTCAGTTAGCACCACGAGTTCTGAGGCTGGCTAGTGGACTAGGTGGTCAAATCGTTGGCATCAATCACATCTCTGAATGTACGTCGAACAATCGGGCTGGATAGTGGGCCACTAGTAGCCTTATCGCAGTAAGATTCTTGCAATTGACCATCCCCCCTAGTGCGCACTGCAGATGCCTTCGTGGACTTCTTCAATCGCTCGGAGAGCTTCATGAGCATCGAGGCACTTGACTAGGGGAGCGGTATAGGATCTTCGATATAGGGTCTCATCTAGGATGACGAAATGCCAAGCTTGATACTTCAATCTACGAGCTTTCCGAGGGTCAGGAGGCTCTTGGGAGTCCTAGAGCCAATATATGTACAGGGTCCTCCAATCACCAGAGGATATTTGCACAACGGCCACGAGCTGGGCTTCTATGCTCGGTCATTCTACTTCCTCAAGGAGGACCAACCGGGTGCCCTCTGGGCTGATGGAGGAGGCTAAGTGAGAGAGGGCATCTACTCAAGAATTTTCTTCTTGAGCTATCTGGACTACTTGGAAGATCTCGAACAGTTGGGCTATTTCCTTCACCAGTTGGAGGTACTTAATCATTTGCGTCTCCCGAGCTTCGTAGTCCCCATTGATCTGACTGGGGACCAATTGGGAGTTGGTGTGAATTTTGACTCGCTCGGCTCCCAGGTGCCATGCCATCCTGGCCCCAGAAATGAGAGCTTCATACTCGGAGATGTTGTTAGACACCAGGAAGCTGAATTTCAGGGCGTATTGTAGTTCTGCTCCTTCTGGGGATCTGAGGAGGATACCGACATTGCAGCCAGCCGAGTTGGAAGACCTGTCAATGAATAGGTCCCAGGTGGGACCTGACATTAGCAGGGATGTTTCCTCGGTCGGGATAGTGCTCTCCACGATGAAGTCTGCGAGGGCCTGTCCCTTGATGGCCGTGCAAGGGCGATAAGAGATGTCGTAGGCCCCGAGCAGTGTGGCCCACTTGACGAGGTGAACTGAAGCTTCAGGATGTGCCAAGATGTTCTTTAGGGGCTCGCTAGTCAGTACCACGATGGAGTGTCCTTATAAGTAGGGTCGGAGGCGCTTAGCCGAGGTCACCAACACTAGCACGAGTTTCTTGGTTGCGGGATACCTTCTTTCGACTTTGAGGAGCACTTTGCTGACGTAGTACGTGGGCTTCTATACACCTCCATCGTCTTGAACTAAGACTGAGCTTACTGTGGAGGGATTTGCTGAGAGATAGAGGTATAGTGCCTCACTGTGAGCTGGCTTCGACAGTAGTGGAGGTGAAGCCAGGAATTCCTTTAGCTCGGTGAACCCCATCTGGCGCTCATTATCATAGGCGAAGGTGGCAAACGCTAGCTTGGGCCTTCTTAGCAATTTGAAGAAAGGCAGGCATCGTTCCGCTGCTTGAGATAGGAAGCAGTTGAGTGCAGCAATTCTTCCAGTCAGGCGATGAACATCTTTGATGCACGTAGGTGGCCGCATGTCCAGGATGGCCTGGACCTTGTCGGCGTAGGCTTCGATCCCTCACTGAGTCACAAGGAACCCAAGAACTTTCCAGATCTAACCCCAAAGACACACTTAGCTTGATTGAGCTTCATATTACACCTCTAGAGGGTGTTGAAGGTTTCGACTAGGTCAATGAAATGGTCTTCAGCATTGGGCATCTTGATGAGCATATCGTCAATATAAGCCTCGATGTTTCATCCGATCTGGTCTTCGAAGATCTGTTTGATCAGCCTCAGATACGTGGCTTCGGCGTTCTTCAACCCAAAAGGCATGCAGGTGCAATAGTATACCCCGAAGTTGGTGACGAAAGTGGTCTTCTCGATATCTTTGGGGTCCATCCGGATCTGATGGTAGCCGTAGTAACCCTCTAGGAAGATGAGAAGTTCATTACCCAAAGTTGAATCGACTAGTTGGTCGATGCTCGGTAATGGGTAGTAGTCCTTCGGAGTGACTTTGTTGAGGTCGGTGAAGTCCATGCGCATCCTCCACTTACCCGAAGCCTTTGGGACCAGGACAACTTTTGTGAGCTACGTCGGGTAAAGGACCCGTCGGAATAGCCCGATTTTCTTTTCCATATTGATATGCTCTTTAATGATCACCTATTTTTATGGGGCATGCCTCCTTCTCCATTGCTGGATGGGTTTCATCGATGGATTGAGGTTGAGTTTGTGCCTTACCACCTCTTCGAGAATGCCGAGAAGATCCTCATTAGACCATGCAAAGATATGGGTGTACTCAGAAAGAAAATGTTTGTATTGCTCTTGTACATTGGGTGGTAAGTCTACCCCAAGTTTTACTTCAAGAGTCGAGTCGTCTTTGAGGAAGACTGACAACAGCTCTCCGCTAGGCTTTCCTGCCATCAGTTTGTCCTTGACTTCCTCAACCTCTTTCTTTATTCCATCTAGCCTTATGGCTTTGACCAAAATTATATAGCACCTTCTAGTTGTTGCATGGCTACCCCGGACTTCCCTGATACCGTATTTGGTGGGAAACTTCATTTTTGGGTGATAGGTTGAGGGCACTACCATTATTTGGCTGATAATACCTCGGCCGAAAGTGGAATTATAGGCCGACATCCCTTTTATCACCATGAAGTTCACTAGAAAAGTGATGTTTCTAGGAGGGGCATAGAGAGTAACAAGTAGGCTTAGGGCTCCCTCGGGACAGGTCGCCTGGCCATTGAGCCCCCGTCGACGGGGCGTTAAACTGACCAACATTCCGCGGACGGGGTGTTCAACCGACTACTATTTTCACCGACGGGGCGTTAGACCAACTAGCATCCCGTCAACGGGGTGTTAAACTGACCAGCATTCCGCCGATGGGGCGTTAAACCGACTAGCATCCCGCAGATGGGGTGTTAAACTGACTAGCATTCCGCTGACGGGGCATTAAATCGACTAGCATTCCACCGACGGGGCGTTAAACTGACTAGCATTCCACCGATGGGGCATTAAACTGACTGCTATTTCCATCGATGGGGAGTTAAACTGACCACTTCTACCGATGGGGCGTTAAATCGACTACTATTTCCACCGACGGGGCGTTAAACTGACTACTATTTTTACCAACGGGGCGTTAAACAAACTACTATTTTCACCAATGAGACGTTAAATTGACTGCTACTACTGCCAACGGGGCATCAAGCTGACTAGCACCCTCCCGACAGGGCGTTAAACTGACTAGTATTCTGCCGACGGGGCATTAAGTCGACTACCACTTTCACCAATGGGGCGTTAAGCCGACTAGCACTCTGTCGATGGGGTGTTAAACCGACCAATATTTCACCGACGGGGCGTTAAATCGACTACTATTTTTGCCAACGGAGCGTTAAGTCGGCTACTATTTTCACCGACGGGGCGTTAAACTGACCACCATTTTGGCCAATGGGGCGTTCCACCAAACCATTTTGGCCAATGGGGCGTTCCACCAACAAGCCACTCTGCCAACGGGGCATTACACCGACATGACACTCAGCCAATCAGGGCTTTGATCCGATAGATGTTTAGCCAATCGGGGCTTTGATCCAACAGATGTTTAGCCAATCGGGGCTTTGATCCGATAGATGTTCAGCCAATCGGGGCTTTGATCCGATAGATGTTCAGCCAATCGGGGCTTTGATCTAATAGATGTTCAGCCAATCGGGGCTCTGATCCAATAGATGTTCAGCCAATCAGAGCTTTAATCTGATAGATGTTCAGCCAATCGGGACTTTAATTCGACAGATGCTCAGCCAATCGGGGCTTTAATCCGATAGATGCTCAACCAATCGGGACTTTAATCCGATAGATGTTCAGCTAATCGGGGCTTGAATCCGATAGATGCTCGGCCATTCGAGGCTTTAATCCGATAGATGCTCAGTCGATCGGGACTTTAATCTGATAGATGCTCAACCGATCGGGGCTTTAATCCGGTAGATGCTCAGCCGATCGAGGCTTTAATCCGATAGATGCTCAGCCATCGGTGGCTAGGCTGCTAGATGTTCAACCATTGGCAAGGAGGCCAACCGATGACCAACCCTTACTGTGAAAAACTCCCTCCTCCCTTACTACAGCACTGATTTTGTACTCAAAAAAAAGAAGAAAAGAAAAAAGCCAAACCAATTGCATTTATAATGTGTGCCCTCCATTCTTCAACAGCATTATCGGCAAAGGTCCCCTCAGGCATTGCCTACGTCAATTGATTCTTCTTCTTAAAGCCACGGTCAACCAAAAAATGCTCCCACCATGAATATGCCTTCGAAGAGCTAGAAGAAGCACTCCGGCGAGAAGTGGTTGCTGAAACCTTGGGAGTTGCAGCCTTCAAGAGCTTAATCACCCCGGTGTATGGATTTCGGTCGGATGGGACGAAGCGGCCCCCTTGTCTCCAACTTCTACTAATGTCTTTTATGGTAGTGGCATCCCTGGGAAAATGTGTATGAACAAAATGGGACTCAAGGCACAAGGGCGGTAGGTCATGTTTCTTCAAACGTCGTTCTTCTGCTACCTTCAGCACATCTACATGTTGCCTAAACACATCACTGCTATTAAACCACCATCGGGCACAGAAGATATCAAAACGGCCTCTGCGGTTCTACGTTGGGATAGGGTAAGAGTCATACTCGCCGCGACAAAAGAAGTCCCAACATGTATCCGAAACCAGATGCACATCTTTACAAAGCCAATGGAAATTCAGAGTTAAGAGGAATACTATGATCATACCCAAAGTTCCGAGCAAACCTATACAGATAATACGGCTCAAGAATAACTGTGCTGGCTCGACGAAACACTAAAACATTGGGGTGAGTACAATATAACCACTTGACATAAGCAAAGGGTGAAAGCTCTGCATGAGGCGACACCTTTGAGATAGCATGCTCTTGTTCCTTCACAAGGAAAGGGTGAAAGAGATAGGAGCAACAATCGAAATCCAACCCTTCTTCACCCCTGGTGGGAAGAAACCACAAAGCTTGGCAAGCACCAACTAATTGATTGAATATGTCTTGGTCTTAATGACCACTGAGGGCAAATATAAGGGGGGCCATGTGGTTGCCAACCTCTGACCGTTGAGAGAACCCTGGAAACAACAATCCGACCCAGGCACTCAAGTAATGGGTGGGCATCAATATACTCTTATCTTGGGTCGAAGAATGAGTGGTCAAAACCCCAACTCTTTGCCCACAAGCCATCAAGCATGTTGGGTAAATGACCTTGGCTCGAAAAACGCTTCTTCTCCATGAGGAATAACAAAGGTGGCCAGCTAATAACCAAGATAGGCAGCCAAGAATGTGAGAGGTAGGAGCCTCCGCAAACTCCATCCCTTTGTGGGAGCATACAAACGGTGTGGGTGCTGGCGAAACTTTATCTCCACCTCAGCATATTAATCAAAGGGCACATCGGGCTGAGCAAACTCCTCATAAAAAATAAAAGGGCCCATCGTATAAGTGTCGGATCCAAGCCTTCAAAATCACCCAAGGGGTATGAGAAGATTTCTTTTTGCCCACTCAGGTCATATCCCCCTGGCCCATGAGTCTTTTGAGAAGTACCACTTGGGTCCTGGCCACCCAGGTGAGCCACATGTCCATGCTATGGACGCAGGCCCTTCCAACGAGCCCTCACATGAGGTGCAGGCTATTGTAGGGGATGCATCCCCATCCCAGGACATCTCCTCCCTGTTGGGTGTCCTCGCTAATACAGAGCTCGGTCTTGAGTAATTCCAAGCCTTTCAGACCATCCTAAAGGGGAAAACTGTTTCTCCCGCTCCCCAGGAGCCAACTCTGGCTACCACACCCCTCCAGGAGCTGGCACAGGCCATTCCTTCTCCTTTGCTTCATGGGCAGGCGAGTCAGCAGCCTCCCTCTTTCCAATTCCCTTCACAATCTCAAACCACGGCCATTCCTCATACACCACTTCAGCCAGGTCCATCCACTGGCAAGCCACCATACCCCTTTGGTTTAAGGTTCCCTTCCCAGGCCTCCGGGAGGCCTCTCCCTCCTCAGTGGCAAGTGCCACCTTCCCCATCCGATGCGCTCACCCAATCCCTCCTTAATAAGTTGAACAAAATAAATGAGCAATTTCAAGATTTAAAGAAAATGGTGGACAAAAAGTCCACCCCTGAGGTCTCCCTGCCGGTCCTCTCGGTATTCCATCTCCTTCCCTCTGAAATGCCTACGTACCGAAGGTACAATGGCACTGGCAACCCCTTCATCCATCTCAAGGATTTCATATATGAATCTTCATTTTGGCAAAATGATAAGAGATCCCTGGCATACCTTTTCCAGAGATCATTGGACGGCCCCACGTTAGAATGGTTTTATTCTCTAGAGTCGAGTGAGGCCGAAGAGTTCGATGTGGTACAGAGGAAGTTCCTCCAGAAGTACCGGGATAGGGTCGGTCCCTCTCTCTCCATTACCGACCTTGTGGCCGAGAAAATAAGGTCGGACGAAGATTTTGTCCAGTATGCTGATAGGTGGAGGTCCCTGGCAGAGAGGATAAGAGATACCCTCTCGAAGCCAGAACAAGTAAAAATGATTGTGTCCAATGCCACTTTGCAGTTTAGACATGTTTTGGTAATGAATAAGCTCACCACGATGGAGGAGTTATATGAGAGGGCCCGGTATATCCAGACTCAATTAAAAGATTCCCCTCTCATGCGCATGTTTGAGCCGCCAAAGCCAAGGGTGCTCGGGAAGACGAATACTAGTGTTCAAGGTGGAGTGACGGAAGGAGTTGTCACGAATGAGCAGGTGAGTACAGTTGGTAGTCCCAACCAGCTAGCCAACTTCCAACAAAATCAGCAAGCCCCACAACCTTTTCATCCCCCACAACAAAACAACCTCCCCCGGAACAACATGCCTCAACCCTTCCATCCCCCACAATAACAACCAACTCCTTAGTACCACTAAGTTCCACCCCTTAGAACAGAAAGATCTCACAAATAGACTAGAAAGTTAACCAATTAATGACCAATTGGGGCATTAACAAGGAGAATAAGAAAATGGCTCAACTCATGGGTCGAAAATGGGTGTCTACAATTATCCGGCACCCTGGCTTGGACTTCTCCATAGAAGAATTCTATGAAGCATGTATGATATCTATCTTTTCTCTAGTTGGTGATGACCCTCTAGAAGATCTAGCTATGTAAGAAGCTAAAAGCCAAGAATAACACATGTCTCCAGACGGTGAAGTACAAGATGAAGAAATGCACCTTTGGAGGCCATCTCCACACAGGGATGTTGGCGTGTCAACTTCTGAATGGCCGGTCCCAGCTATTCATGGTGATAGGGTGCTGCCGCCCCTACCTAATGTTACAAAGGAGGATGATGGCCCGAGCCACGCCTCAGATTTCTCTAAATATAACCCTCCCATGCTCGCATTACTATACGGGCAACAGTAGGAGATTAAAAGATTAAAGAAGTAATTGGCCGAAGTGACCAGGCGCCTGTCTAAATTGACAAGCGGCATTCTTCCCCAGCAATATGATCATACAGTGCCAAACCATTCTCCCATAACCAAACCAGAGCTGTTTATGAACAGGTAGGGAGATGGTGAACCTATCCTAGATTATATCCAAAGATGGAGAGGCCTTTGTGCAAGGTGTGAACCTCCACTAAGCCATGAGCCTGCTATCCAGATCTGTAAACACGGTCTGAAGAAAGAAATTCAACAAAGGATAATTGGGATCAAAATCCAAACCTTTGACTAGCTCAATACAATAGCAGCTGATGTTGAAGCCTTTCTGGCGAAGTATTGCCCCATTGCCCCTACGGCAAGGTGGGAAAATATATCTCGAGGCATTAATCTTGATGCTTTTGAGCTAATGAAGATGAAAACCTAGGAAGTGGTCGGGCCTTCAACCAATGAACCTACAACAACACTCCTCATTGCGGGGGAAGATGAAGAACCCTACTCTTTTCCAAGGGAGAAGACGCGGGTGATTTTTGAATGGTCTTGTCAGTACAACAAGATTACTCTGCCAGAGCTTAAGAAGCTGGAGGAGGCTAAAAGGAGTAATGACCCTCGATTTTGCCCGTATCATCGAATGTTGGGGCATTCTATCGAGGGCTATTATGTTTTCAAAGATATTATCTAGAGTTTAATAAAGAAGGGTGAACTCCAGATAGGAGAATACACAGTAGACCCACCATGCCCACATGAAACGGGCACTTACAGAAGGGGAGCTCATGTGGTTTCCATCTACTACTGGACCCCGAAGAGACATCAGAAGCTAAGCATGGCGAACCTCACATCGGAAAGGAGCTATCTAGGCAGCCAAGGTCACCCATGAAGGAAAAGAAGAATAGTCACCCCGGTCACACGACAGGAAAAAAATGTGTTAAAAATCCAAAAATACTTGTCTTTTGTTCCTTTTTTTGTCCTGAGGATAGATACGTAATTTACTTGCTCAGTGTGCAGGTTACAGGTGTTGAAGTTCCTCGCTCTTTATCCTTCGCTCTACTTCCTGTTCCTATCTTTCGATCTGTTATCATCTCTTCGATCTAGTCTCTCGATTTATTTTGAAGCTCATGTCCTTCTTAACTTTTACTTACTTACTTTATCATATCTCCATGAGAGGACATTGCCTCACGATTATGAACCTGGTGGTTCCGCTTCATCTAATCTTGGGCTTTGATTGAAGAGTGTATTTGTCATACGTATCATTTGTCACGCGTGTCTATGTCCCGTCGTGTTGCCGCATTATGTTGTTTGTGTCCCACCGTGTCTCTATCGCGTGTATATGTCTCCCGTGTTTTCACACATGTTGTCTTTTGTCCCCGTGGTGTTGTCGTCCCACTTGTCTTTGTCCTACCATGTCCTTATCCCACCGTGTATGTTGTCCCACCGTGTGTGTGATGTCTTGTCCCACCATGTCTTCAATCTCATGCATGCTTGCCATTTGTTCTTGTGATGTTATGTTATATTTTGTTCATCTTCGTGCATATTGTTATATTCATGTGATATTCATGTTGTGTTCATCATTTTCATGTTGTCATGGTTGTCTTATTGAAAATCCATGAAAATCAGAAAATCTAAAAAATGTCATTTCGCTTGGCAGGTAAGTCTGGTATGGCTCTCTATCCCGGCTCATTATTGCATTACTGTATGTTATATACATTATTATAGCCCCTCAAGGACTGATTGGTTGTCCGTGTGTTTTGGGATCTGATGTTCCCCTTTACCAAAAATGATGATGATCTAGGAGCATACGATTAATCGTTGGATAGGCCGCTCTGTTGAGTCGGGTGGGGGACGATGGACTCTGTCTCGCATGCCATGGTTGCAAGAAGACTCTTGACCTTGTCTTGGCTCGATCTAGTATTATTATCCATGAGTAGTTTCTATTTTATCTTTCTTTGCATTCGTTTTAATGATTTCTTTGTTTTAGCCCAGCATGCATCATGTCATTTTGAGCGTTCACGTCTCAAATTCTCTCAAGGATTTCTCCTCAGCAATGCTTAATTACACTTTGAATAAGAGATTTCTCATTCCACTCTGAATTTGAACGATTTCTCTGATCTGCCCGCTTGGTCTGGTTGACCAACGTGATTCCTGTCTGGATTTTATCTTAAGTTTATCTGTCCGTTTTCAGTTTTTACGCTGTGTTCCTTTCTGATCCCCTCATTGTCTATGGATTGTGTCCTCGATGAGGCAGGTCATGTTTTCTTTTTTCCTGTTAGTTTAGTTCTCCAGACATGTTTCATCCTTGTCAATCATTCCAGGTGGTTAGCAATAGTTCTTTTGGTACATAGCACATACCATTTTGTCATCATCAAAAATGGGGAGATACATTATTGTGTCCAAATGAGTGGCAATCAATAGGGGAGGGGTGAATTGATTGCCAAAAATAAAAATTAGCCTTCAAAAACTTTTTCACAGCCCTTAAGGATTTATAGCTTAGTTTGGTTAGCAAGGAAATTAACCAATCAATCACTTTCTCACACGAGCATGATTACACTTGAGAAAACCAATGAGAGGATGTTTCTTGATTTATGTACACAAGACAAATTCACTCAACTTACTGTAGAGCCCACTCGCAATAAAACGATTATGCAAACCACAGAGGACATAAGATTTTTTAGGTGATTTGGGTACACAAGAGTGTCCCCTACATCCACCCCTCACCTAGTGAGAATTCCACTCCACTATGATTAGAGCAAAAACACACACACATGCTATGAAACACATCAATCCATACACGACAGCCTCACTGAGCCGCCCACACAGGCACACACCTTGCACAGCTCACGACTACTCATACAAGAATATTCTGTAGAGTGTTGTAATGACAAAGGATACTCAAGAGAGAACAATTCAAAATTTAGGAAATAGAAAATAGATGCATTCTAAAGGTTATAGCTCCCCCTTTCGATTCTTCCAAGAGTGTTTGAGCTCCCCTTGTAGATTCCGAGAAGATGGCGCGAACGAATTGTAGGTCGAAGAGCCGTTCACGAGACGCCTTGCTCAAAACATGCAGTAATCAGCATAAAAGACTTGGGGATGAAGATGTTAGCCTCTGATCATCGATTTAAGGCACTCGAAGCAAAGAGGAATGAGCAGGTTTGCAACCACGGGTTCCCTACATAGAAAATAGATAAACAAGTAAAACTCTTCCTCTCCCTTCTCCAAAAGTGCCCTAATCTCATCCTATTTATACCCAGGCCAATCCACACATGCCAAGGAATATTCTTCCTAGTATCTATACTGATTGGGCAAAAAGGACAGACCATCTTAGGGTTTCGAGCCAGATCGAACTGGCTGAAAAACATGTGTGCCGAAAAGAGTTGACTCTATGAGTTGACTCACCTGGCCTGACCACACTAAATAGAATGAACACAAAAGTGATTCGACTCTTCTTCCTACTAGGTTTTTCAAGCTAAAAAGGGCCGAGTCTAAGTAGACTTACCAATGGGGAGAGTCGACTCTTCTTCAATACTTACTGAAATTGCCCAATTTGCATAATTTCAAGAAACTAAGGTCTCACCATAGTTTTGACAAAATTAGATGAAGTGTTAGCATTGCTTTCCAACCTGCAAAAATACCCAAGCTCAATCAATTTCCATCTAGCATCATGTTAGATCAATATACTCAACCATCATTCCATGCCTATTAGAAATATGAAAATTAAGAGTGCCCCCCTTGCAGATAGATTTCTACCTTCTATGAGGTGTGAAGCCTCCTTTCCAACCCCCTTCCTGAGTGTGAAGCTCAGCGCCGTCGCCGCTGCCACCATCGAGCTGCCATCGCGCCGCCACCGCCACCACGATGAAGTTCTACCCAAATCAGGACAGAACCTCACTCCCAAAATTTTATCTCTTTGTCATGTTGTCTGATCAAGCCCAAACTTTGAGAGTTTGATCTCCCTCTCACCTAAGCTCCAGTTCAAACATCGTGTCATTTGGCCTTCGTTTATTATTTTTCTAGTATTTTTATTCTTCCCTCAGTAATCTACCAGTCTGCAGATCTGCGGGACAGTGTCCCATTGTTGTATTTTTCCCACCCCCTTAGCCATCTCCAGGAAAATATCCAAAAATCTCATGTGTTCCTCACAACCCCACCTTCCACTCATAATTTTTCTAGATCCCAAAAAAATCATTTCACCTCTAGTCAAAAATCATTCTCAGGCAGATCTATATCTATCCTGACCGTTCTGTAACTAGTTCTAGAAAAAACTAGCAATCCACGGTCATTTTCATTTCCAATCAGCTTGTTGGATGGATCTGGAATACTTATATGATGTAGCCCTTCGAGGTAGATTTCCAACGGTACCAGTCTCACCTCAATCCGCCTCTAGATCTGATCACAGAAGTTCCTATCATGGAGGCGCGCAGATCTGATCTGAGTCAAGCCAACAGGAGCAGCCCAGGAATTAATTCCTCAGAAGATACGCCGGCTCACAGTCGGTGACCGCCACTCCCAGAGGTCGATCGGCAACCCCTCAACAGCGTTCCAGCCAATCGCCGCAGTCATAAGATGATCGGAAGCCACCGTCCCAGTAGCAGAGTTCACCTGTTGTCCTGCGGGCTAAGCTGAGTTGCTAAGCTGAGTCCAAATAGTGCCGAGTCAGAACAGTACCGAGTCAGACCAGCAGCCCATTTTCGGCACAATAGCCCTTCCGGCTTGTAACCCGTCAACCCAAGATCGGTCCTCCTAGGCCCACTTGTAGCCCTTTACCTCTCTGCGTGGAGTAGGCAATAATATCACTACTGTAATTATTGTAATTAATTACTTACCGGGAGTTACCGTACTTGGCTGGGGTCGTCGTCCCCACGTCCGGAGCGTGGAGGTAAACTCGTCACCCTCCTCGTAGGCTTTGCTTTGCTCGTATATTTTTTATATGTCCCTACATGCGATAGAAAATTAGCTCACCCAAATATTTATTCACCGCTACGAGAGAGAGCGAGACCATCCCGTGACCCGATCCGGGCACGAAAGTGAGTTGACCACCCTAGCTCTTGCCGGTTTCTCAACCACGCATGATCCAACGCTTCCCTCATTAGGGATGAACAGCGAGCTTGTCTAGAGTCCAAGGTTCGGCGGCCTTCTTCTTCTTTCTCAGCTCTCCTCCCGGAAAGGGCCTGGAAGGAGTTGAGGGTTGGCATGACAGTGACCACTCGGTCTGGAATTGCTTGGGCGTTGCGCCCATCCAGAAAAATACGGACACCACAGATCAAAACAGACTTCTCAGACACTAAAAGTTGCCTGACATCAGGAGCAGTTCTTCTATGGCAATTCCCCTGACGGCGATCCCCGGGCTTGTTGTAGTAGGTGGGGAGAACTCCTTGAGTCACATGGTGCACCATGCAGCTAATCAGCAGAGTCTGACCTGTTGTCAGGTTCCTGTGGCTTCGAGCGTTGTGGGCCCTAGGCTTCACGTCAATCCTTTCCTTGGCCAGCTCCGGGGCCTCAACCTCCAGCATGTCGGCAAAGGCTATCCCCAAGAAGTTGGGGAAGCCAACCACTGACGGGAAGGAACCAAAGATAGTCGGTACCACCAGGTACCCAACAGTAGCGTGATTGGCCATGATCTTGGGGCCGAAAGTCAACACAGTGAATCCAGCAGCCATCATTAATTTCTGCAATTACAGAAATGAGCAAACGATCAGCATTCTTTGGGAGAGCCTCGGGGCCCGTTTATCTTGGCAAAAAGATCAAAGGAGACTCTAGTCCCATCGGGCGTGCCAAGACTTGTGGAATATTTTTTATTTTTTATTTAATTATTTATTAGTTTATTTTGGGTAGACGTGCCAGTCACTAAGTGACAAGTTTATTATGCGCTTGATGTGACCCGTGTCAGGAGAGAGTGAGATCCGTGTGGGAACCGAAAGTCCGTCATACCGTAAAGGTTATGACATTAATTACATCCTCCAAGAAGGAGGAAAACCTTTGATTAATTACCGAGATAATGAGCCATCCGGGGCTAACATAAAACGAATGAGAATGCATGCAAAGATGAGATTGACAAGTCCACATGAGGGGTTTTATTTATTATCTTAAGCATGCAGAGCAAGCATAATTTGTTGGATCGAAACCCCGGTACAAGGCGGAGAACTTATCCCCAAAGACCACCATCACGCATAGCGAAAGCTTTCAATCGGGCATAACCCGGCCTTCCGTCAATGCCATTTGATATACCGAGAGCCCGATCAGGCAAGCATGCGTTGAAGTGATATATATATGTATGTATATTTATGCGCAATGCATATATTGAAAAAAATATCATGGAAGACATATCCCACTTAAGCAATTTCCTTTTATTTGGCTCCTGGTTTATTAGGGTTGATTGATCCCTGCCATAGAAGGTAAGGTTCACCCTGAGAGTGAGTGGGGGGTTAAAACGGTGCAAATGGGATAGTTTATTCAAATTCGACGCGATGGGGCGTAGGAATAGGTTAAAACAGCACGGGATAGCGTAGGTATAATGCTAAAACGGTGCGGGAAAAAAGCATATTACTCTCGTGAACAGGAAGGTAGACGCAGCAGTGTAATAGAATCAAGACAGCTTTCGCTATAGTGGTTGAATTGCCTCCCTTTGTCTCTGACGATGACCCTTGGGATACCGAACCGACAAATGATGTTTTGCCATACGAACTTCCACTTAACTTGGTCTGTTATTCTGGCAGTTGGCTCGGTCTCAATCCACTTGGTAAAGGAATCCACTACTACAATGAGGAACTTCTTCTGGGCTTGCGCCTGGGGAAAAGGTCTCAGTATATCTACCCCCCCATCCAGCAAAGGGCCATGGCTCGATAAAGGAGGTGAGGGTGCTAGCTAGCTGATGGATTAGGTGGTCATACCTTTGACAACAGTTGCATTTTCTGACGTATTCCTCACAATCCTTTTGCACAATTGACCAGTAGTATCCTCGCCGTAGGAGGTTGTGGGCCACTGACCTTGTTCCTTGATGGGAGTCGCAACATCTTTTGTGGACTTCTTCAATGGCTCGGAGGGCCTCGCTGGGCTCCAAGCACTTCAATAGCGGTGTTGAGTAGGACCGCTGATACAATTGCCCGTTGAGGAGGACGAACCTCCTAGCCTGGTACTTGAGTCTCCAGACTTCTCTCGGGTCCTGTGGGGCGAGGTCTTCAGTCAGTCAATGGATGTATAGGGTCATCCAACTGTTTGCCATGTTGACCGCATTGACGGGTTCCTCTTCCGTGCTAGGCATTTGAAGCTCTTCTACAAGCACAGAGTGGGTAGGGGCCAGAGAAGAGAAATGAGGTAGGACATCGCATTAGCTGGTGTGTTTGATTCTTGGGTGTTTCGACGTCAGAATTAACCTAGGGGTGGTGGGCGCGCGTTTGTGGCTATTTCAGTAGTGTGCGCATTGTTAATTCTGCAAGTTTGGATTTATCAAGCGATTTAGGGTTCAGGTGTAGGACTCTTCCCTGTCGACTGCAGTCGGTGTTGATTTACAGTGGACGTAATTCGAACACCCTTGTTTAATTGCCGAAAAAAGAGTCATTGACCTAAGGGCCGCGACGTCGGGAGGAGACCGACACGAGTAGTAGCGATAATGCATGAGATGATGTTTGGAGACCACTCGCAGTTTGGCACTGGTGAAGATGTAGTCTCTGTCTCTGGGTTTGGGGAAGTAAGGTTTGAACACAGTTTGATTCTGTTGGAGGCATGGGGTCCAATGTGGCATTAGCTAAGATTTGGTCCAGTTTGGCACTCACCGAGGGGTTTGGTCCACTTTGGCACAAGCTGGGGGGTTTGGTCTATTTTGGCACTGGGTGAGGAGTTTGGTCCAGTTTGGCATTGGGTAAGGGGTTTGGTCCATCCAGTTGATTGGGGTAGTTGGTGACTTCGGCTTTGGAGCGGACCGAGTTTGAGACAAGCTATGTCCACCATTGCGTCAAATGTCAACTCCATGCGGATAAGGTCCACGCTCCCTCGTCCTCACTCCACCCTCTTATAGCTCCTTGGCGTTTCGCCATGTGGGCGTTTGACGTAGTCGGTCCTCTGGAGGATAGAACCAGAGAAATCTGAAAAAAATCCTTCATCCTTACGGCTACGAAATATTTCACGAAATGGGCAGAAGCTGAGGCATTCACAGAAGTCAAGGCGTCAACAGTGGTGAAGTTCATCAAGTGCAACATCCTTGCCAGGTTCGACATTCCTCGTGACTTCGTCACTGACAACGGGTCACAGTTCACATCCTAGGAACTCCGCGACATGTGTGGTAAATATGGTATCAATTTACATCATTCATCCTCATACTACTCACAAGGAAACGGACAAGCGGAAGCTACAAATAAAACTCTCATCAGAATTATCAAGAAAACCAGTAAATCTCATCATTATTCGCCAACCTTGATGAGGCACAAAATGGTTAACAGGCTGAATAAGGGCTCAGCCTATGAGGGGCTTGGCCCATTAAGTGCCTAACCCAACCTCGACACTCAGACCAAGGCGGTCTAGTAATGCAGGTCTTATGGCCAGGCCAAGAGCCATCCCATTAGGGCAGGAAGATAGTTGCATATTGGAAAGTTACAAGAACCCTTCAGTTACTCCTTTGTATTTATGGAAATTTATGGAAAGAGTACCCGGGCACATAACTCATCTCACCTGATATTTCATTACTTTTGGTAAGGCACATGCTTATCACATGCGACCTCCAAGAAGTCTCTGACTTACTTGACTGTTGAAGAGTTTATTGACTGTTTTTCTGTGCCAACTGGAGGCCCGAGTTCGAGTCCTCGTGGTTGTCCAGGTCTCATATTGACTGTCAAAGAACTTAATTATGGAAGGAGGGGATCACAAAGGTCTCATCTTGCCTGACTAAACTGTCCACATTATCTGGAAAAGAGGTACATTGCAGAAACAAGTGATCAAGGCTCTCCACCTCGCTATCACATGAATAACGCATAGTTCTCAAGGCTTATAAAAAGACACCTGCTAGTAACATGTTGGGGATCGAGCATGAGCAACTCTCTCTATACAAAGAATTTAACCTTCAAAGGGGTATGTGGCTTCTAGATCTACTAAAAAGAGGACTATCTCATGCCTCCATCTGCACACTGAGTAGCTATTTTTTTCCCACATCCACTGCCATCTATCCACATGACCTGCGAACCGGCAATCGTCGCGACTTCTCCGTCCTGCCGCCGGAGCCGACACTGCTCGATCGGCTCGTCGCGGCGGAGCGCACGGTCCATGCCGTCGGCAAGATCGGCGACATCTTCGCGCATCAGGGCATATCGGAGACGCGCAAGGCGACCGGCAACATGGCGCTGTTCGACAGGGGAAATGTTGGCAGCTAAAAAAAGAAAAAAGTAGAAACAAAAAAAAGAGAGAGAAAAAAAGAAAAAAATAAGAAAGAAGAAGAAAAAAGAAAGAAGAAAGAAAAGATACATCGTCCCTTTATGAAGATGCCAATTCATCGAGGGCTATCCTTCAGAAGAGATGCCAATTCTTGATTTCCAGATTTCTCAATGTTTAGTGAATATTTAGTCCGATGAATTGGCGCCCTCTCAAGAAGACATGAATTCTTTTATGGGCGTCTTCTCAAAAGGACGCCAATTCCTGATATTAGTGAATTATTGAATTTTAGGCCTGAGGAATTGGCGTCCAACCTTCTGGACGTTGTTTTTGTGGCCGAAGAATTCACGGCCTTTCCTCTGGATAGTGATTTCATGATTTTTCCATATAGCACGACCAGCATTCAATGCTAGCCAAGCACGCCATGCCGTCGAGCAACTGGTCACCGACGTGACTAGTAGTGGGGATGCCACCAGAGAACCCTCCGTGCTCTAGCCCTTTGCCCAACTATTGTAGCTATGGCGACAGTGACTGTCGCGACGGCCGCGGATGACAATGTAGCGGCTAGCAACGACAGCAGCAAGCAATAAGAAAAAAAGGGGGAAAAAAGAAACTACGGAGGCTACCCTTCGAATAGGGGCCCCAAGGCCCCTATAAAGGACCCCCTATGGTAAAGCAAATGTTCTTCTTCGACAACTTTGGAAGCTTAGAAGAGCAGAAGTCCCCGAAGCCTCCATTCCTGTGAAGAAGAAGATAGAGGGAGAGGGAGAGAAAGAGAGAGGAGAGAGGTGAGGGAGGGGAGCACTGCCTCTCCCTATTTTCCCCCATGCGTCCCTACTCTTTTCTTTTTCTCATTTGATCCAATCCCTCTGATGTATGGTAGCCTCTTGCTATGAAATGAAAGGTGCTCCCTTACAGGAGATTTCTTTGTTCTACCCCAAACGCTAATTTTTTATCAGATATTCATACATCCTGTTAGCGCACGCTAATGCGTAGATGCATGGCAATGGCGGGCCTTTAACTGTGATCTCCTCTTTCTCCTTTCCCTAGGTCCCTGCATCCCTATCAATATACCTATATCTATGTGCATGCATAAAATGCCTATTAGGCTATGCCATTTCCCCCTTCCCGATGTCTCTTCTTGTCACGCTTGTGGGTTCATTGATGGGGACATCTCTAGCCACTCCACATTTCTCTGAGGATCATGTGCTCGCCAGTAGTGCTACATCTTGTTTGTCACCTTTTTTTGAGTCATGACATGTAATTTTTATATTTTATTTGAGTCACAATTATGTAATTTTTTTTATTTGAGTCAAGTACCTAGGTTAGAGAGTCATTTACATAAGTCATTTATTAGTTGGGCCCAATTAAGTGGGCTAGGCCCCATTGCCTGAAGAGATCTCTGAAGCCAGCACTCGGCACACTTATGAAGCCTGCTTCCTGGCACCCATAAAAGAAGAACGGGGATGGCAGTAGATCCCTGCAAAGAACAAGAAAAAGAGGAATGCACCCCGCCCGAAAGTGGGGGCACGTGTTCATGGCATCACACCACGACCCGCTCCGCCGGTGACAACATCTGTGTGGATCAACCCACCTGCAGTCATCAGGATACCTACACACAACCGGAGTAGGCAGACTCCACTGCCGGCAACCAAGGAAGTTAGCCTTGAAGCCCGGAAGCTATAGAGCTATATAGATGGGCTAGATGAATATGTGCAGCCTGAACTGAAGCCTCTGCTGATGCGGGACCACGTCCCATGGTAGGAACTAGAACAGCTTTCACTCAAGCAGGAGGAAGAAGCTGACGAATCAATTGATATGGATGGCAGTTTGTTCTGGGGGCAGGCGCCAGCTGAAGAGAAGAAATAGAAGAAAAGAAAGGCCGCCAAGGTCAATAAAGAACGGGTTGTAGCCTGTAATACCCTCTCGGCTCTCTTCACCTTGCCCGGTGAAGAGGATGAAGAAGAAATATGCTTTACACCTGTTGCCGGAGGAAGCCGAGCTGAGGCCGCCACTGCTGCCCATGCAACCCGATCAGGACGAAAATGGGGGCGCCAGCCGCCCGCTAATCATAATATCATATTCAGGGGCGAGCAGCCCTACAAGATACCTCCCCCGGAGGTCAAGGGAGTCGAAATCCCTCCTCCGGCAGGCCTTTACAACTAGAGTGGGGGTAGCACTACCACCCCTTCCTTCTTGGAATTTGTGAAGATGTCCAAGGGAAAGCAGCCGTGTCAAGATGCCGACCCTGCAATCAGTAGTACCCACCCGCAGTCCCTACAGTCTTCCGAAGCTCCGAATACAGAAGAAGCTTGCCCGATAGTAGCCGATGAAGGGAAACAAGAACATGGCACCAAGCAGAAGGGTGTAGGATCTGAGCCCGATGAGGCAGGTCCATTAGAGGCCATAGTCCAAGACTCTTCCAAGCCTAGATGGGCAGAGGAAATGAAGCTGTCAAATGTCTGAGCTGGAAGTCGGATAATGAAGCTACTCAAGAAGCCCCTGGCAAGATTTACAATCTGGGAGATCCTTTCTCTAAGTGAAGAGACCCGACAGGCGATCGTCACTGCTCTGCAGATGCCTGCCCAATATGAAACTTGCTTGGCTGAAACGCTACCGGAGGCCAGCATGACCTTCACTCAAGATGACATGCTACTCCCTACTACCTGCCACAACTGGCCACTGTACATGAAAGGGCACCTGAATGGACGAGAACTGAACAGAATCCTGGTCGATCCCGGTGCACCTGTCAACATCTTGCCATACAGAATATATCAGAGGCACTACAACAAAATGAAATGCTGCTTGAAAGATTGTCCATCCATGAGAAAGGCAAGGGTGTTGCTAATGACAGTTCTGAAAAATTGAATGAACTTCAATTGGAGATTGAAAATTACAAGGGGGTTAATGCCATGCTCAATGAGCAATTGACTGTGTGTGAGAAGGACCTCATTGAATCCGAGCTGCATGTCTCCGCTTTGGAGAATAAAATCAAAGGTTTAAATGACTCCTTGTCTAAGTGTATGCAGGATAAGGAAAGCGTAGACAGACTCTTGGAAACAAGAGTGAATCATCATAAGGGAGATTTAGGTTGCAAACCCAAAAATCAACAACCCTTCGGAAGCAAGGCCCACATCTCTTCTGTCAAGGGTAAGGAGGAAGCTAGCACTTCTTATAGCCTCCAAAAATCGCATGCTGTTCAGGAAAATCAAAAACGCTTTGGTAAGCAGAAGGGGAAGGCTCTCATGCAAAAGTAGAAACCTAAATTTGTTAATCCTGACATGCACAACAGGAAAAGTCATGATGACTATCATGCCTCACATGAAATGAATGCCTATTGCTTCTATTGTGGCATGCTTGGTCACACTGTACATAATTATCTTACCTTGAATAATGATGAACTAAGAGCAAGGAAGGATGCAAGAATTGCTGTTGAAATCAAAGGGAAAAGATAGGTCAACTCTGGCAGAGAACGTGCGCAGCAGAACTCTGCACAAAACCACATGGGGAATCAAAAGAGTCGACACTTCCATTCGGACAGGTCGACACTCCCCATGGCCTTCAACAGAGATCACCCTCCTTGCTGCTACCACTGTGGAAAGATTGGCCACACAGTCCATGACTGCTGGCGTCTGAGAGGTACGAGGTACTCTCATAATCAACAAAGTGGTATCCATGCTCATTCACCAACACTCAATGCACCTGCACACAGGAGGAATGGTAAATTTCCTATGCGTTGCTTCTATTGTAGTGAATATGGACACACATCCAATTATTATCCTTGGATGAGAGTGGGTGACCCAAAGGCAGCAAAGAAAAGAAGATCATTTGCTAGAATTACTGCTAACCAACAAGGACCCAAGCAAGCTTGGGTACCTAAAAACTTCAAATGAGAATTTTGGGCGCAGGGTGCCTTGGAGCTGAACAAAATGGTCAGGTAAATGAAAGCTCAAGGCACATGTATGTACATAAACCTTTTAATTTCTGTCACTTTGCATGTTTAGGCTTGTCATGTAAATAGTGCATCATAAGTCTACCCACTGTCAATAAATTCTGGAAACCGAATTGCCTTTTGAAATGCTGATTTTTCCCCCATGGTGTGAGATGAACCTTTGAGCTAGAATATTTACTCACACCATATTTGACCTCTGGTATATCAAATGGTCTAGAGTGTAAAGGCCTGTCAAGTTATCGTGGAGCAGGAGATCTCCACAGAAGTTTCAGAAACCTGAATCCCCCAAAGTTTACGGGTTCTTCCAACCCGGACAATGCTCAAAACTGGGTTAAGGAGATTGAAAGGATTTTTCACGTAATGCAGTGTGCGGATGACGAGAAAGTTCTGCTAGCTACGTTCCAGCTGGAGTGAGATGCTCGATGTTGGTGGGAATCAGTAGAAGCCACCTTACTTGAAGGAAACATCACTTGGGCCAACTTTGTTGGTCATTTTAATGATAAATACTTTTCCGACTACATCCAAGATAAGAAGGTCGCAGAGTTTGCTGCACTAAAACAAAGAACCCTGACTGTGGCCAAATATGAGGCCCAATTCTCTAGACTCTCAAGGTACGCACCTCACTTGGTGGGTACGGAGAAGATGAAAGCCTGATGTTTCCTGAATGGGCTCAGGCCCAATTCATTACTTAGCTGGCTCCAATGGATATCCAAGTATATCCAGAGATTGTTCGTCATGCTCAATTGCTCAAAGATGCCACGAATCTATCTGATAGAATCCATGGGAAAGACAAGAAGGAGACCGTTACTACCTCTACCAACTTCAAACCCTCCTTCAACACGAAGAGGCCTTCTAATGGGGGTGAGACCTCCAAGGATAAGAAGCCCAAGGGAAACAACAAGATGTTCTCCATCACTACGCCAACTAAGGAGAACTACAAATACTGTGACAAGCCTGGCCACACGGCTGCTGAATGCTAGAGAAAGTTGGGAGCATGCCTCCGTTGTGGGAGTCGGGAGCACCGAATTCCTGATTGCCCTCTGCTAAATGAACAGACTAAAGTAACCAAAGATGAGAAGCGCCCGGCAAAGAAGCAGGGACGCCTCCAAGCTCTTCAAGAGATGAAACCAACCGAAGGCGGATTAGTGGAAGGTACTTTATCTATCTGTTCCAAGTCTGCTCAAGTCCTGCTTGATATCAGCGCAACCCATTCCTTTGTTTTAAAGAAATTTGCTGCACCATTCTCTATGGAACCACAATGGATGAACTTTATAATTTCCACTCTGTTAGGGAATGAGTCGGATGTCACATTCCATTTCCCAAATTGTAAGGTCATGGTTAAAGGCCACAATCTACCTGCTGATCTGATATGCTTAGATCTACAGGGTTATGATGTCATTTTAGGTGCTGATTGGTTGTCCACCCATAAGACAACTGTTGATTGCCGAAATGGAAAGGTAACTTTTGTTGATTACCCGGAGTTAACTTACATTGCCCCTCGGAAGAGGTCACCAGTTATCTCAGCTCTCCAAGCCAGCAAGCTCATCAACAAGGGATGCGAGGCATTCCTAGCATTTGTAACCGCCACGGAAGCTAAGGTGGCTAGACTAGAAGATATTCAAGTGGTTCAGAAGTTTCCTACGTTTCCCTTCCTTACAGGTCTCAACGCGGTGATCACTTCCTCCAGCTCAGGACCAGCGCGAGATCGACCCTCTTCAGGTCTTCTTCTCTTAACATGCCTTCTTCTCTTAATGGGCCTACATTTCATCTTAATGGGCCCTCCTCTCATGGGCCCTCTCCTTTTAATGGGCCTTGTTCCCTTAATGGGCCCTCTTCTTCTACCCATGTTGTTGTTGGCCCAATGGGCCCATATGCTAATGTTTCTTCTAGGTCCACATATCCTTCCACTTCCGGAATGAGCTTTCATTCTTCTTCTCAGTCTGGATCCTCTTATCTGGCCCATTACCATATTCTGGTCCAAATTCACAAAGTCTTGCTCAAGTTGGCCCACACTTCTCTCGATCTCTCCCTACCCCAGAGATGATTACTGAAACCCAATGCCAACTTGATGAAACTTCAATGCCAAATTGATCCCAAATCCTCCTTTAGTGTCCCGTTCGCATTTCAAGATCTTCGGCTTCCACTTCCTTCACAAATCCCTGCATATCGCTGTTATGGTGGAGTTGGTGATCTCTTTGTGCACTTGAAGGAGTTCATTTATGAGTCAGCCCAATTTCGACATGACCAATGCTTGATGGCCTATTTATTTGGTATGTTATTAGAAGGCCCAGCTCGGGATTGGTTCTTTTTCCTCTCGCAAGAGCAGATTGTGAATTTTTAGATTGTTCAAGATAAATTTCTTCAGTAGTATCAGGACCAGGTTGGGCCCAAGTATTCTGTGGTGGATCTGGCCCATGAGAAGATGAACGTCGAAGATGAGTTCTCAACCTTTGCTGACCGCTGGCATCGCCTCGCCACGCAAGTCCCGGGGCACATTCCGTGTCACATCCCGAGCCGTATGTGTACAACGACAGACACTCGGGAGCATGAGCAGTCGGTAATACGTCTCAAGCTAGTAATGTAATCAGAGCACAATAACACCCACATAAGAGGAGTACACAAGAATTGACCAAATTCTAACTTTCATTGATAATAATGAATCAAGTACATAATGTTGACTCTAGACTTACTAGACTCAAGAAAAAAATGGAAATTACATAATGACTCAATAAAGAGAAAATTACATGACAAGACTGTAGACTAATCTAATGACTAAGGACAAACTAGGTCTTCTCTCAAACATCATTCATCTTCACTCTCAGACCCATCACTGTCAGAGCCTGAATCTGACTTACTTGAGCTGCCTGAAAGGATCGATAGGTATGAGCACACTTGCCCAGTAGGTATCTTCGCATCAACATGAAGGCATGCTTAAAGTAATTACATTTTTGGTCTATTGAACAAGGTAAAAGAAATGTGATAACACATACGAACAAAATCTGAGTAACAAGACATGTACTATAGAGGTATGAGAAATATACAATTTAGGCGGACTGGGTGAGTTTTTTAATTAATTAAAAAATATTTTTTTTATTTTACGAGGATTTAGGCAGACTAGCCCAGGGGGTTGGTCTGGTCTGCCTAAACCCCCCCTGGGGGGTTTAGGTGGGCTGGGTAAGGGAAAGAGAGAGGGTGCAGTCCCCACCCTATAAAATCTCATTTTTTGGTCTTTTTCTTCCTAAATTGGCTAAGGAGAAAAGGACAGGTGTTTGTGAAGGATACGCGGAGCTTTTGTGCGCGTGTTGACCTTGTTGTGGGTGTACTTTGCACGAACCTTGCACCGCAGGACTGAGGATTTGCATGAATTGGGATTGGAGAGAGCCGTCGGGCCTCCAAACCAGAGAGAGGGCACGGCCCCCCGGGGAGTTCGCCCTCCCTTGGGGGCCCGGCCGCGCCCTAGGGCGAATGGGCCCTGGGGTAGGTCGCGACTAGAGGGATGGCCCCCGGGGGCCTTCATTCCTCATCTAGGAGTGTCCTTTGAGGGACACTGTGCTCCGGGGTGCTGGGATGGGCTCATGGGGGCCGTTGTTCGTCGAGTCATAGTTGTTGCTCGCAAGGTGTTCGGGTAAATACCCGATACACCCCGGGTTGTCGAACGGCTTGACTAACTGGCTGAGGGGCCCCGGGATGGGCCTTGGGCTGAGGATGAGAGCTCGTGGGAGCTAAGGGGAAACACTTTGGGGCACTTGGGCTACACCTCGTGCTGCGTGCCATGTTTCATGATGGGTTGACAGGGTAGCCTCGATTTGGCCCGATAGCTAAAGAAAAGTGGCTCGTCACCACGCGTCTGAGGGTCGGGGGTGGCCCCGGCTTGCTGGAGGGTCGTTGTAGAACCTGATTAGTATGCTAGCACCACGGGTCAGCCCGTGGTTTGCTGTAGAAAGGTTGGAATATGCGCGCCCACAAGGTGTTCAGGAGAATGCCGAACACGCGTGTGCGAGCCGTATATGCATGCTACAGACCTCCAAAGCCTATGGTTGACTTGATTAGGTCCCCCTTTGACCTTGAAGGGTTGAGAGAAGGCGTATCGGGGTGGGCCCCCCTAGCCTTTTCACTGCGTGCCATGTGGCGTGACTTAGAATTGGAGCGCCCCCAGGTTGGCCCGGGTGGCCATGTAGAGTGCGGGCAAAGCCCATAATTGAGTGGTCGGGATTGGTCCCGGTTAGTTGCTTGTGTAGCCACATGTTACGGCAAACTGGTTAGGGCCCTTGGCGGGGCCCATGGGGTTGTAGGAGGGGCTGGGTAGCCCATGTCTTGAAAGGTGTTTGGGAAAATTCTTGGACTCTTATTTCTTGGCATTTTGCTAGAAAATTATCTGGGTACAACAAATGCCCCCCACAGGGCGTGCGTCGGAGGTGAAGACGAGGGCGTGCGGCCCGTGAGCCCCTTGTCTCGAGTCGTTGTAGTTGTATTTTGACACTTCATTTACCTTTGCTTTGTTATGTTGTATGTGTTGACTTTCTGGTGTGCTGACCCTTTTTTGTGTGCCTTGTCTTGCAGCTATGTCACGATTTGGCAGAGATGAGCGGGTCCCGAGGCATGTGGTCTAGGATGAGGACCACTGGGTGCGGAGGACTGAGCAACCTATGCCCCCTCTGGGCCCACCGGTGGTTACTATGGCTAATGCAGAGCAGCTAGATCTGGGCCACATGATAGTAGTTGAGGGCCCAGTTGGTGAGAGGGCAGCTGGAGTTGGGACCGTAGAGGTGGCTCGGATTCTGGAGGCAGGCGGTCTATACGCCTATGACCGGAGTGGAGGTTACCCCATGGAGTTTCCCCTGGACCGCCACCTTTTTGAGTTCATCAGGAGCTACGTCCCTCCTGGCATGGAGGAGGATGACTCACAAGTCACTGGAGCCCGTTGTCGGCTTGAGCGGGCCATTCTGATAGGCAGGGACAGCCTGCACGGAGTTACGTTCTACAGCTATCTGAGCTTTTCAGGGGACTATTAGAGGCAACGTCAGTTTCCTAGTGCTGAGTGTCTGGGGTTCTTCAGCCGGGCAGAGCAGTTCGGTGTCAGGGTTGGGCCGATAGGTCCTACTTCTTGGGACCTGCATGAGCATCATCAGACTGAGACAGAGGGGATAGCTGGGCTGGTGCTGGAGCCCAGCGGCCTGTAGTATGCTGGAGAGGGCTACGACGACCACAACATTCTGCATGTAGTTATGCGATAAACTGTTATCAGCTGGTACAGGCGCTGGGTAGTGATCCCATCACACCGATACCGCCACGGGGCCATCGAGTGGCTGATGGGGATTGTGCACCACTACAGGGTGCTATTGGGCAGGGCAGGGATCAGGTACACCGTGACTGCTACGTTGTACGCATACCCCTGCTACACTGGGCTGTTGCAGGCATTGCTGGAGCATTTCAACCGTCGATGGAACACGGTGGCGATAGCAGAGGGGGAGACCTCACTCGACTTGTGGTCTCTATTTTGGATCTTTGGGTTGCTGATCAATGGCGAGGGGTATGAGGAGGTGGTATTGGATGATCTCCACCGCAGTCATACCGATAGATAGGGGCGATACTAGGTTCTACATAGTTATCGGTATCTTCTAAAGACCTGGAGGGACCTGGCCCTAGCAGGGAGAGACCGAGCTGCACAGACTCCCAGGGTGCCATTGAATGTGTGGATCTGCCACTTCTACAACGGCCCCTTTTGCTTTTATCGAGAGTTTGCCATGGATCAGACTCCGTGGGAGGAATACACTGAGGTGGACCTACGGTTCCGGACGTACTCCTGATATATCTACGCACTGCAGGAGCGGTGGAATCCCCATGGTTTACCGGACGTGACGCACCTAGCTGCTTACTTGGTGTACTGGCTTGCGACGTTCGTGGTCCTGCATGGGGAAGACGGCCTGCTGAGGGCCGAGCTGTTGTGGCCAGCGTGCTTGCTGGCGGAGGGGCAACAGTTGGCCTTGGCTCCTACCGCACTGGCCAGTGTTTATCAGGGGTTGGGAGTCCTGGCGGCAGACCCGGCACCTAGAGAGAGGAGCCTACTTTTGTCGACCCACTACCTGAGTGCGTGGGCTAGACTATTATTTTCGGGGCCAGTTACTCGGGGGACGGTAGCGAACCCAGCGGCACCTTTGCTATTCAGCTTCACCGGGTAGCCTGATGGAGATGCTGAGGCACAGTTAGAGGGGGCTAGGAGAGCCCTTTGTTACCTGCCCCGCCGGGGTGAGGAGGGGTTGCCATTCGACAACGCCATGAGAGACTCCAGCCTGTTTCTGGGGGTGTTGAGTGGAGGGGCAGCCAGCGCCCACCCACATCAGAGGGAGCTGGAGGCCAGACTGCGGACAAAGTGGGTGATGAGCACCAGGCCAATGGTGTTGGCACTGCACCCATCCGCGACGAGTTCCCTGGAGCCGTACTACCCATACAGGTTAGCCAGAAACTTCGACTATGACCAGGGGATCCCGCAGAACTGGGAGTTCCCTTTGACGGGCCGACAATATAGAGGGAATGACACCCACTTACTGGCAGCAGTATGGTGGGACTTCTACTGTCGCTAAGAGCCGGACTGACTTTCGATGTCGAGATAGGGACGCCAAGGATGGTTCGACGTCCACTACGCCAGGTGGTGGTTCGAGCATAGTCGCTTGTACCGGCAGAAGGCCTCCGCGATTCGGAAGGTAGAGGAGAGTCATTTGCTGAGGGAGGATTTGCCTCCCATTCTGCTGGACGACTGGTACCTGAGGACCCGCATCGCCTGGATCCGCCTGGAGGTTGAGCGGCTGGTGGAGCAATGGCCCCGGGGCAGCTGGGGCTCATCATTCGGGAGCCGAGGCAATGGTGGGGCGCTAAAGCCCCTGAGGTAGGCACCAACAGTAGCGGTAATGACTGGGGCGAAGGTGCCTCGATCGAGGGTATGGAGGACCTGGTGGACCCAATTTCTGGTCGATTGCGGCTTTAGGGGTAGGGGATCGCTGGACCGTGTGCTCCCCGAAGGGAGCTTTACCGATACAGGTGCAGATGACTGGAGGCGGCACATTGGCCACGCGATCGGGTCAGCTAGACCCGTGGAGTTTGTGTCCCAGATCGAGTGTGCCCACACTCTGAGGGACATTCGGGAGGCCGTTGCGAAGGTGACTCGGGCACTAGCATTGAGGCCGGAGCAGCTAGTGCCCTTGCCGTTGAACCCCTTCGGGGCTTCAGGTAAGGTTTTTACTTTAGCATACTACCTTAACTTGGTTGCTTTCTGGGACATGTGACTAAGGCATTGCATGTTGCTGTGTTTGTTGACAGATCCTGCGGCAGAGGGGGATCACCCCTCCACTGAGGCATCCTCAGGGAGTGGGGACAGAGGCTCACAGCCTAGGCGGAAACGCCCTTGTGTAGAGACTGCGGCTGCTGAGGATGGCGGGTCCTCTGGAGGACTCGAGGCTGGCGAGCAAGCCGAGGCAGAGAAGACCTTAAGTAAGTGTCGCTTCGACCTCTTTGCTCCTGCTTGGTTTAGCCATGGTGGTTGGCTAATCTTGTTTCGCTGGATTTATCTTTTGCAGCTCCGCTTGAGACTGGTGTGGAGGCGGCTTTCTTGCCCACTCAGGAGGTCGACCCCTTACCTGATGACGAGGTCGAGTGTGAGATAGATATAGAGGGGTTTATTTGCGTGATGAGCGAGATTCCCCTCAACAAGGAGGAATTCCCCGACTTTGAGTCATGGATAGCTACAGAGAGAGCCAGTACAGGTGAGGGCTTCTAACGCTAAGTTATGCTGTGGCTTTGTTTGACTCTGGATATTAACATAACTGTCTGTGCTGTGCAGAGGTGGCCGAGACGTCAGGGGCCAAAGCCCCTCCCGAGGCATCGGGTGGAGCGTCCAAACTGGTGGGAGAGCCAGCACCCGTGGTCGCTCAGAGTTGTCTGGGTCAGTGTCACATTGTTGTAGAGGGGGTTATCCCGTCATTGTTGCACTTTTTGGCAAGCTGGAGTTGCTGACTGAACTTGTGCCGTTGGTTTGGCAAGTGAGGATGCGGCTGCCACCTTGGAAATGATCCAGGAATTGGTTAGCGCTGGCCCGTCAGTGGCTCTCCCGTCCTTCGAGAGTGAGTCTAGCCAGGTGATCCTCATGCCCCCACCTGTTGTTGGGGACACACTGGGTGGACTACCACAGCTGCTGGCGAGTCTACCTCTCCCGCCTTTGCCTACCCTGGTATCAGCTTGCACCGTGGGGCTGGTAGAGTCCTCTAGTGTGGGACCCTCAGGTATACGACTGAGTGCTTAGTCATCTTATGGTAGGGCTCTTTGATTTACCCGCTGATGCTGAGCTTTCATTGGTGTCGATTGTAGGTACTTCTTCTCCTCTGGAGGAGGGTGAGCTTCCCCGCGACATGACCGAGGAAGTAGCTGGTGAGCCCACTGTTGAGGCTTTAGCTGAGGGCAACAAGGAAATCGTCGACTTCGAGAGGATTTTCGAAGGGGGTACCCCTGTTGGTGAGTCCCTTATTTGAAACTCCTTCACGGAAAGTTGCCTTCATATAGGGTCGAACTGTCTAGTGACCCAGTGTTGATCCATTGATCTTCAGGTGCCCCAGACCCGCCCGCGTTTGGAAGCTTATCGGAGACTTCATCCGGTTCTTCGGGTAGTGGCAGCACGGCCATGGAGACGGATGAGAGCTCGTGCTCGGGCTCTTCCTCTTCTAAGGCCTCTTCTGCCAGGGATGCCGAGATGGAGGCGGCCTTGGAAGGTATATAGGGATTCTTCCCTCCTCCCCATTGGCTTTGATTCTGACTTTACAACTAGGTATTGATGTCATGGTGTTATGACCAGGGCTGGAGTCTGAAGGGGAGCGCGTGTCGGCTCCTATCGAGAGCGGTCGGGAGGAGCCTTCTACCTCGCCGATGGCCACTGAGGATGACCAGATTACAGAGGAGTCCTTGCCCTCTCCGACCCCCATGGGCGAGGTTGCCGATGAAGGAGAGGTTTCCCTCACCGACCCCAGCTGAGGAGGCTACATGCATCGCGGGAGCTACGCCGGGTAAGGGCTGAGACTTTTATCAGGTTTTCCACCTTGCATTATCAAAGAAAATTTGGATGTTGTTTATTTTCCTCTTATGCTTGGTGGGATGGTGCAGGCCCTGCTGGTGTGCTGACTGAGATGGGCCACTCTTCCCTAGACCTGGGGGTTGAGTGGCCTATGTGCCCTTGCCCGCCAAAGCCGCTGTTGGATGCGAGCGTGGGCGCCGCCTTGCTCCAGCGTGCCCGAGGCAACCTACGAGGCAACCCCCTGCCTTCTCCAGAGGAGCTTAGGTAGCGGTTGAGGGACTGTACCCAGGGATACCATAGCCTCGGCTTCCCGCGCAAGCTCTGGATGTCCAGTTTGGCTGACATCTGGGCAGAGTATCTGCAACTTCTGGAGACTCAGGAGTAAAGGGTCTGGTGGCTAGTGGCTTTCCGAGAGGCACAGGAGCAACTGGCCCAGCTTATGTCAGCTGCGGCCGAGCAGAGGGGACATGCCGACGTAGCTGTGTCATTTTTCAGAGACTGTGCCATGCGTCTAGGCGAGGTGGAGGGTAGAGCCGAGGCTTTGCAGAAGGCCTTGGAGGAGTAGTTGCAAGCCGTGGAGCTCGCTAGAGCTGAGTGGTGGGCTGCCGAGGCCATGACTGAGGCTAGCGTACAGCTTGCGTCTACTTTGGAGGTAGAGCTTGCAGCTGTTGAGTCTCGCCTGGCTGCACTGGAGGGGAGCGAGCCTGGGATTTGATTGTACGGCCTATTTTTCTTCTTTTCCTTTTTTTTGCTATCCAGAATGTATGCCTTTTGTTACCCCAATGGCATGTCTTGGGCCCTTTTTCACAGAGTACTAATGACAAACTCTGAATTTTGGTGTTATTATCTACTGAGTTGTCCCACCTTCCCTTTTATGGAATAGGGTTGGATGCATAGACCTACGACCCCTTTACTATGAGTCGTGCTTGATTCTTTTATTGCACACCGGTGTGGGGGACAAAGGATTGGGCCTATCTAATTTTGGGCATAGAGACAGGGGACTGAGCATGGGGAATAGTGTAATTGGGCATTGAACACTGGGAGCTGAGTGCTGGGTACTGGGAAGTGGCGAGTGCAACTGGGTATTAGGAGTCAATCCCTCGAAAGGTGAAAGCCCACATTTTGTGAGGTTGGCGTAGACCCATGGGGACAGGATAGTCCACACAGTTAGGGTCACAAAGGTGGTTCGGGAGTGTGTCGGTTGCATGCCAATGACGGAGGACTTATTGGCTAGCATCATGTTGTTAGCCAGAAACATGATTCACATTAGTCTGAGGGACTGAGGCCGCACTAGCCGAATGGCCCCAAGAGGCATAGTGACTAAGAATTGAGATTATGGCAGGAACTGGGGGTCACAATCAAATCTAGGGCTAAGACTAGCATTGGGACTGGAATTGCCACTAGAGCTGGGGACTGGAACTGAGACGGGATGGCTAGCCTATAAAGGCGTTGTGGCCAAAGGGCTGGATTTGGGAATTGGTGCTAGAGTTGGGTGACTGGCCTGTGAAGGCGTTGTAGCCGGTGCTGGGACTGGGAGCTGGGACTGGAGCTGAGCGGCTGGCCTATAAAGGCGTTGTAGCCGATGCTGGGACTGGGAGCTGGGATTGGAGATGAGCGGCTAGCCTGTAAAGGTGTTGTAGCCGATGCCGGGACTGGGAACTGGGACTAGAGCTGAGCGGTTGGCCTATAAAGGCGTTGTAGTCGGCGCTGGAATTGGGAGTTGGGACTTGAGCTGAGCGGCTGGCTTGTAAAGGCATTATAGCCGATGCTGGGACTGGGAGCCGGGACTGGAGCTGAGCGACTGGCCTGTAAAGGCATTGTAGTCGATGTTGGGACTGGGAGCTGGGACTGGAGCTGAGCGGCTGGCCTGTAAAGGCATTGTAGCCGATGCCGGGACTGGAGCTGAGCGGCCGGCCTGTAAAGGCATTATAGCCGATGCTAGGACTGGAGCTGAGCGGCTAGCCTGTGAAGGCGTTGTAGCCACTATTGTTATTGAGCGATGCTTTGGTCACCGCCGGTAAGATGTTGCGATTGATGGTGTTCATCAGTGAGGAGTAGAGGAAGAGAGAGTTTTTTTTCATTATCTTTACCAGCTCTACCACCCTTTCGAGTTTTCACCAGAGCTGGCTCCCTTTCACTTTTTTCGATGCGCCCTTGCGGGTTTTCACACCGAGGGGTCACCCGATTTTACCTGAGGCGCCCTTGCAAGTTTTCACCTCAGCTGGGTTAATGGCAATTGTTGCCCTCAGTGGTCCTGTGGAGGGAGCCACCCGAGGCCATCGGGTTATCTCTATTTTTAACCCCATTATGTACGTTTATTTTGATTTTTTTTGAATTCAAGGACTATCACCCATAGCGTGTTGCTACGACGGGACGTGACCGAAAATCATGGAATGTAGATGATCGGGCATGACTCCCACCCCGACCAAGGGCTCTTACGAGTCACAGGATCATGGAACTGGGGGCCATACTACTATGGTCAGACACAACTAAGGTTCTGGATTACAAGGGTATGGAGTACCGGAGCATGTAATGACAGAGTTTTGAGACGTATGAAGGAAACCAATGGGAAAGCTATCAAGTCTCATGAAAGGTATGACCAATCTCATTTCTAAATTTGCTCAGTTGAATTTAGATATTGCTATGAAGAAGAAAGAGGATTGCTTTACAGAAAATATTCGGACACAACCCACATTGAAAGAAGATCTAGTTAAGCTACAAGATAATGACCCTGTATTGCTGGAAATAAAGGCCAATGTGGAGCAACGACCCGATTTCTCTATTACAAATGATGGAAGATTGTTATTTAAGGACCGAGTTTGTATACCAGATCATGTTGATACTAAGAAATTGATCTTAGAAGAAGCTCATAAATCTAAGTACACCATTCACCTTGGTGCTACCAAGATGTATCAAGACCTTAAAAGAAATTATTGGTGGCCCAATATGAAGAGAGAGATAGCAGACTATGTGTCACATTGCCTTACTTGTCAACAAATTAAGGCAGAACATAAAAAACTTGCTAGAAAATTACATCCCTTGGAAATTTCGGAATGGAAATGGGAGAGTATAAGGATGGATTTTATCATGGGACTACTTAAATCACGACGTGGACATGATGGGATATGGGTGATCATAGACTATTTAACAAAATTGGCTTATTTTTTACCTATTAAAAGCCAATGGCCTATGGATATCTTGGCTACTTTATATATAAAGGAGATTATTAAATTACATGGTGTCCCTGTCACCATTATTTCTGATTGAGACCCTCGATTTACTTCACAATTCTGGAAGGGGCTACAATATTCTTTAGGGACCCGATTGAATTTTAGCATTGCGTTTCATCCATAAACTGATGGACAAACCGAAAGGACCAATCAAGTTGTGGAAGATAAGCTAAGAACATGTGTTATAGACTTCAGTGGAAGCTGGCATGGCCATTTACCTTTAGTGGAATTTGCCTACAATAATAGCTACCAAGCTAGCATTCAAATGGCACCATTTGAGACATTATATGGAAGAAGTTGTTGTACACCTATATGCTGGGACGAGGTCGGTGAAAGATAAATTCTAGGCCCTGATCTTGTTCGAGATACAACCGACAATGTGAATGTGATAAGAGAAAGACTCAAGACGGCCCAAGATAGGCAAAAGTCCTATGCTGATAATCGAAGATGAGATCTAGAATTTCAGGTGGGAGATCGTGTATTTCTCAAAGTTTCCCCTGGTCGTGGTATTCACAGGTTTGGTATTAAAGGCAAGCTTACACAAAGATTCATTGGCCCTTTTGAAATCCTTGAAAGAGTGGGAGAAGTGGCGTATCATTTGGCATTGCCTCCACAACTGGCAGGAGTTCATGACGCATTTCACATCTCAATGGATTTCTGTGTCATTCGTTGCCGAATCAATAAAATGGGCTACACAAAAGCCGGTGCACAGACTGTTTTTCTGTGAATTTCATGATAAATAAATGATGTTGTAATAAATTATTATCCTATAAATGATATATGGGGGCTGGTGAATAACTATTATTTTTTATGTTCCTTCTGTCGGATTGAAAAAAGTATTCTATGTAGTTTTAATAGAAACATATTTCAAACGTATGTGCATGTGTGTATAGGTAATAAATGTGTGTATAGCATTTTATATTACAACTTGTTAAGAAAAATAGTTGCGCCAGCTTAACTCTTGTCCTTAAATACATTAGAAACAAAAGTTGATATGTCATGAAGATGTTGACCTTGTTGACTCCCTTACTGCCCAAGTAACATGGAGACATTTTTTCCTTTTATCCTTTTTTTAGATGCAGTCTTTGTCAGATCCTATATTTCATAAAAAATAATTCATGGTATTTGACATGTTTGATGGCATCACCTAGTGCTTAATTTCATGTATATTCATCTTACTATCTCTTTAGACATTTTGTTCCCATCAAAAGTACATAATGTACCATACAGAAAAATAATTTTGTTTCAATATTAGTGGACTGGGGTAGTTGTCCCCTTCAAAGAAAAGAGTGGAGAAGGAACACACCAAGGCTCGTTACATAAGGTGGCACTGTCATTGTCACTATTGTTGCTCTACATCATCGTAGGTGTGCAAGATTTGGTGATGGTGTGGGGGCGACAACAAGCAATGTGGTGGCAGATGGACAGCATTCGCTGGATGGGCAGCGTCACCTAGCAATGGCTACGGCTTGGCCCTCCGGTGCTAGCGGTAGACAATCGTAAAGGAGTTGAGGAAGTGCCTAACAGCTACTGCGGCCAAGCCCTGCGACAGTGAGCATCCACAATGGAGCTGAGGAAGAGTGAGGGAGAAGAAGGGGGCTGCAAGGCAAGGAGGCAGAGGGGAGATAGAGGAAGAGTCTATAGGATCACAAGGTATAGGAAGAGTCCACAGTGGAAAAGGATCTGCCACATGGTAAGACTCTCCAAAATGGAAGAAAAGGGATTCCTATGGAGAATGTGTAATTAAGCAGGGAGGAAAATATGTGAATAGTTACGGATGAGAAGAGTCTGCGATAGGAAGAGCTGTTTGTGAAGGACGACAATATGTGAGAAGTTGTGTGCGGAGGAATCCAGAGGGGACAGAGGAGGCCGAGGGGCAGAGGAGAAGACAGAGGAAGAATCCATAGTAGAAAAGGAAATGGCAGAAGGAGCAGGGTGTGCTTACGGAGTTTAACTTGATCGGGGCAAAGGAGTCAGTTATGGCTGCACGAGAAATTGTGCCGCATGGAGTAATTTTTTTATGGTCATCTCTAACAAATTTCTACTCTCTCATATAATTGTTTTGAGGCATTTAAATTGCCCTTTTGTATGGTTTTAAAGAATGACTAAAATTTCAATAATTTAGGGGCAATTAGTTGAGAGAAATGGAGAGTTGTATATAGCTGTTCAAGATATTGAGATACACATTGCACCCGACCTTTTTAGGTGTGCCTTAAGAGTCTCAGCCTGGGGTGCAGGCATGACCTTTGGTCATGGTGAAGTCGAGGATACATTTATTGCTATGACGGGTTGTGATTACGTCCGTGGTGTCAGCGATCTAATTGAGTTAAATGCCAATTATTTCCCACCACTGTAGTGTATTCTACACCATATGTTTACTTCACTGATTTATCTAAATGGTGGGAGTAGAAATGAAGTGATGGAGGTTCATAGATTCCTATTTTACCATGTTATGAATGGGAATTTGATAAATATGGGTCGGCTCATGATTGATTTGATTGACACATGCTGAACCCAACTGCGGCGATCTCTCCCTTATGCTTCCCAGCTCATAGGAGTTTTCATCTATGCTGGGGTCAATTTGGGTGCTAAAACGTTCATTCAAGTTAGACAAGATGATATCTACAACACCCACAAGATTTTCTCAGATATGGGCTATTATTGGGGTCCAGATGGTGAGCTTCGATGTGATGTGCCAACTTATGGGGATGAATCAGCAAGTGAAGAAGAGCAGGAAGAACAACAAGATCAAGGGGCAGCACCTGCACCAATTCAGGACGAGGGCCAGCCTCCTCCACCCTCACCGCATCACATGGAAACCGAGGTGCCTCCCCTACCACAGTTCCATCATGGGGAGTCCTCCGCTCAGGGTGCTGGATAGCCCACTTGGGGGGGCTATGAGGCTCTTTATAGGCGTCTATTAGGCATGGAAACCCGCCTCGATTCATCCTCTGGGTGACTTGATACCTTTAGGAAAACTATGACTGGCCGAATGGACTCTTTCTCTCATGCCTTGGATACTATCTCTACCCACATGAGTTCTCTCACCTCCCGCTACGAGGATACCCACAATGCTTTCCGGCTCAACAACCGTGCACTTATCAGCATCAATTCTCAACTGGCGCATCAGCACCATCTTCTGCATTCCCTTGAGTGCCGTCTTCTGCCACGTCCACCTCCTGCTCCCGCTCCTGATGATGCTGGCTCTAGGGATACGAACGATGCTTCTAATCATGATGAAGTCGAGGAGACTCCGGATCACCCTGTTCCGTAGCTGCTCTTGTCTCCCTTCGTGTTGTTTTGTCCACTTCTCTTGTATCCCACTCCCCGTTTTGATGATGCCAAAGGGAGAGAAGTAGCTAGTTAGGTCTCTATATGTTATGCTTTTGGTATGCTTGCATGTTTGTGTGCCATTTGGCATTTGCATTTGCATGTCATTTGTATTCCATAGAGTCCTGCATTAGAGTCCTGCATTTGGTTGTTGGTCTTCGTTTCGTGTCATGCACCATGTCCATGTAATGTCAATATCATGTAAATGCGTGGACGATGCACAGCCTATCACCCATTACCTTCAATCAAAAAACCAAAAAAAAAAAGAAGCCGAACATGACCTCCTCTGGAGCACGCCAAAATCCGCAAGGGTCACAGTCGAGCTCCTTGAACGAAGCACCAAAGTTCTAGATGATTACTCGATAAATAACTACCCAGCAGCTCGCTTCCTCGACAGAAGGGTCTTTTCCATCCCTACTCTTCGCCCACACACGGCCGCTTCTTTCAGCGATCAAACACGGTAGTCAAAACACAAAGCAGCATGACTCCCCTGCTCACTCGTGCTGCTTTCTTCTGCATGAACGATCGAAAATCTGTGGCGATGTTGTTACCCACTTGAGAAAAAGGGAAAAATAAATGATTTTGACAAATTTCCTGCATCTTCGCTTCTGTGGAAAGATCGCGAAACGCCCGAGACAGCCCGACCAAGTGGAGAAGTGGACTACCTTCGGATATTGTACAAGAACAGAACAGCAGTGGCAGAAGACGCAAGGGGCGGGTGACGTCTCAGCTGAGCGGAAGAGACAAGATCGGAGGCTGGCGTGGCCCCCACGCTGACACTAAATCTCCACCGTCCGTGTCTCGCGGGTGGCCAATGGTGCGAAGGGCGGCATCGCATTTCCCGTGACACGTCGAATTGCGTAGCGACAGTGGGGACGCCACATAAGGAGGTAGGGGAGGGTGTAGGCCGGCATCCAAAAAGGGAACATGGCAGGGCGGCATCGGCAAGGGATCCCACGAAGGATGACAGACTTAAGCGTTTGGGCCCTGCACAATGAGCTCCATCTCCGCGCATTCACGACCATCTAAAAGAACCCTTGGACGGTGATCTCAAATCCGATGGTGACCAACGTCTACTTGGGATGTAAATAAAAATGAATGTTTCTATTTCAAATTATTTTTTATTAATTACTCTATCTCCATAATTAGCTTTTTTAAAATTACTTAATTAATATTGTACTTAGATTAGATGATCTCAATTGTAAAGAACCAAACTTAACTTCAATAAAAGAAAATAATAAATATAATCTACGTTTGACACGTTGAGACTCGGGTGGACCTATAGTTGGGCCATCGGGGTGTGCACGTAGGTAGGAGACCACTAAAGGGGAGGTGGAGATGAGTGTAAGGCCCATCGTGGGGCCCTCATGCTATGCCTTACGATGCCTTCAGAGTAACGTCAGGCTGTAGTTAGACGGGCGGCTAGTAATTCGCTCTGGCTACGGACGCGAAGCAAACTGCACAGATCAGGTCACTTACGTCAGTCTCAGGTGCACAACTGACCGTCCACAAATGAAGATGCAACACGTGGATGGTTACTAAAACAATTTCCCAATGATACAAAATATTTTAGTTTTCTAAAAGTCACATCTTATTACTATTCCTTACGATGAAATACCTTTGAAAACTCTTTTTCTCCTAAAAGGAAGTCTTTTAGTAAAACTGTCTCTCCTCGATACCTTTATTGTGGAAACCATGGACATGTCATTGAGAATTACAGGATCATGAAGAATGATAATGTTGTGGCAATGAAAAGGAAGAAAGTATTTGATGGCAATGCTACCAACCTCCAGGGACCCAAAAAGGCTTGGGTGCCCAAATCTGTTGAATGAATTGGCTTGGATGCAAGTGTGCCTTGAGGTAAATAAAGAATGAAATGGGTTCCAATAAAAAGAAACAAGGCACACTCATTAGGTAAAACCTTAACTTTACTCTTTCATTATCAAACTTGATGGTTTTGATATTTTGGTATGATGTTTTGGAGTGTTCTCATGTTGTGCTCTAAATTCTTCACAAGCCATACATGCTCCTATTGAATGAATATTTGGTATATCAAATGGTGATGTGTGAAATGGCAGGTTAAGTCTGTTAGGAAGTCATCACTATGCGTAAGTTGGATCTTCGGCTCAAAATCTCTGCCTTGTACCAAAATTCAAAAATTCAATATGTTTGGCTTATGAGGAAACATGCTTTTGAATGAAGTCACTTTGACCTTGATTTGCATAACTTTCATGATTCAATATGAAAATCTTATTTGCTTCATCAAGGCAAAATTTCTAAATTGAGGAATTGTTTGATCAAATACAATAATTGACATTGAGTGTTGACCATGGTTCATCTTAAAGCTCATTGACCTTGTGTGATTTCTTTGCATGACAGACAAATTGCTTGATTTGTTCAAACTGAAAATTTATCTCATGCAACATTATTTTGAATGATCATGGTTGAATGTTTAGGCTCTAAGGAAAATGATTCTTCATGATGAAATCTGAAATAAAATGCTCATGATTCATTGCTAAATTCATCAAAAATCATTCTCATGTATTTATGAGTTTCATGCTTGCTTGAGTATTCAAAAATACATAAAAATTAAAAAATTACATAAAAAGAATGCATTGCCATCCTTACATATCATTCACATACTATTCATATAAAATGAAAAAAAGATGCATATTGCATAACCATGCATATAGAGCACATGCATGTGTTTCATGTAAATTGCATATCTTGACTCTTGAATGCTTGCATGAATGTTTTCCCTAAATTCTTGCATGTTTGCATGTATTAGGTTTACAAAACCCTTTCTTGAAAAATTCTATGACCTCACTTCCTTGCTAAATAACAATACAATGATTTAATTCATATGTGATACATGTCATATATTAAGGGGGAGGATTTATTTCCTATTGTGCATACATTTAGGGGGAGTCATAGCCATGCCTTATCTAATTCATTCTATACATGCAAAATAAAACTTTACCACCACACTCTTACACATAATGATTTTAATGCCCGATTGGCTGAGCATCTATCGGATTGGAGCCCCGATTGGCTGATCATCTATCAGATTAAAGCCCCGATTGGCTGAACATCTGTCGGATTAAAGCCCCGATTGGCTGAACATCTATCGGATTAAAGCCCCGATTGGTAGAGTGTCTTGTCGGTGTAACGTCCCGTTAGTGAAAATGGTGGTCGGTTTAACGCCCTGTCAGTGGAATACTGGTAGTCGGTTCAACGCCCCGCTGGCGAAAATACTAGTCGGTTTAACGCCCGTCGGTAGAAATAGTAGTCGGTTTAACGTCCCGTCGATAGAAATAGTAGTCGATTTAACACCCCGTCGGTGGAAATAGTAGTCAGTTTAATGCCCCTTCGGCGGAAGTGGTAGTCGATTTAACGACCCATCGGTGGAATACTGGTCGATTTAACGTCCCATCGACGGAATACTGGTCGATTTAACGCCCCATCGGCGGAAGTGGTAGTCGACTTAATGCCCCGTTGGCGAAAATAGTAGTCAGTTTAACGCCCCGTTGGTGGAAATAGTAGTCGATTTAACGTCCCATCAGTGAAAATAGTAGTCGGCTTAACGCCCCATTGGCGAAAATAGTAGTCGGTTTAACACCCCGTCGGCGAAAATAGTAGTCGGTTTAACACCCCATCGGTGGAAATAGTAGTCAGTTTAACACCCCGTCGGTGGAAGTCGTAGTCGGTTTAACGCCCCGTTGGCGGAAATAGTAGTTGGTAACGCCCCGTCGGCGGAAATAGTAGTCGATTTAACGACCCGTCGGTGGAAATAGTAGTCGATTTAACGCCCCATCGGTGAAATACTGGTAGTCGGATTAACACCCCACTGGCAGAGTACTAGTCGGCTTAACGCCCCGTTGGCTGAAATGGTAGTCGGCTTAACGCCCCGTTGGTGGAAATAGTAGTCGGTTTAATGCCCCGTCGGCGGAATAGTAGCCGGTTTAATGCCCCATTGGCAGAAATAGTAGTTGGCTTAATGTCCCGTTGGCAAAAATAGTAGTCGGTTTAACTCCCCATCGGTGAAAATAGTAGTCGGCTTAACGCCCCGTCAGCGAAAATAGTAGTCGGTTTAACGCCCCGTCGGTGAAAATAGTAGTCAGTTTAACGTCCCGTCGACGGAAGTGGTAGTCGACTTAACGCCTCGTTGGCAGAAATAGTAGTCAATTTAACGCCCCGTCGGTGGAAATAGTGCCCTCGGAGCGGGGGGAATGTTTCTCTTAGGGTGCCCCCGAGTTGGGGTGTATTCTTCATGGCTTCTACGCCCCCTGGCGGGGTGCGACTTCTTGCCTCTTATGCCCCTAGGCCGGGGTACTTCTCTGGTGAGGACACCAGGGCTCGAGACCAGAGGGACACAGCTGAGAGACGATACCGGACGCGCAGCACTACACGGGACCAAACACATTATTCATCATTTTAGCACATGAACGGTTTATTTTAATCTGCTCAATAACATCCACAGTCCATATTAGGCAGTTCAAACATTATTAGTTTGAACATGATCGTGAAGATGAACGGCCCGCCACTGGGCTGCCCAGCAATCTGAACGGCTAATCCATAACCGCTGAATGAGGTGCACCGTTAAGGGTACCACGGTCTTCGTGTAGACTGTCCAGACTAGGCACGGTCTATCGCTATACCGCGCCATCACTGGCAGTTTGAAAAAAAATAAACCCCTCCATCTTCCTCCTCCCTCTCCATTGTAACCGACGGAGGAGGAGGAAGAAGGCAAACACCCCCCCACGCTCCACTCTCTCGATCTCCCCCACTCTCATTCTCCCCCATTCTCTTCCGCTCTCTCTCTGCCCCTCTTATGCGATCCAAGCATCAGGCTCTCCACCGGAGGATGGCCTGTGAAGACTTGTTCGTACTGCCGCCGGCGTCCACCGCGGAGGTGGCGCCGCCGAACCCGCCGGTGATGGAGATGCTCGTGGAGGAGACCCCTCGGCCCGTGACCGAGGGTGAAATGGCCGTGGTGGCCAGTGAAGCCACTGAGGAGGAATCAACACCACCGGAGGAGGCGGCGCTGGTGACGGAGAAGCCGGCCAAGACGGCCTTTTCATCCAAGGTAGGCCCACTAAAACCCCCCATTCTTGCTTTTAAGTCCATGCATGCTAGATTAGGGAGTAGAACAGGGGCACCCGACCCCTTTAGGACTGGTTGGGAGGCCCTAAGGTCCCTCATCGTCGGTGGGGAGGGATTCAATGCCGTCGAGCGCGGTGAGATATGAACGGTTCAATAGGAACCGCTCATGAAAACAACACGGTTCACATAGAGCCGTCTATGAGCAGGACGGCCCATGGGTGGTCATTCTATGGCAATTGAATCAACATTGGTGAGGAGGATAGCATGGTCTGGGGAAGGCCGTTGACAACTAGGACTGTCCATTCTGGTCCGTTCAGAATTCAAACCGTTGAGAACCAAACGGTCCCCATAGGACCGCCCAAAGGTACATGGTTAAGGGGAATCGTGCAAGCTCTAAACAATCAGGGGCAATAAATGGTTGTGTGGGGGCCGTGGACCTACTGAATGGCTGGCAGAGAGCCATTACTAAGTGTGAAACTGAGACCCTGGATGGCCCTAAATGGGCCGTCCACCAGGTAGAGTGGTCCAATGAGGGCCGTTGACCTCTGAAGAGTGGCTTATTGGGACGGCTAGAAGTAAACCGTGGGAGTGTTAAACAGCCCAAATGTAACCGTTCAGCTTATTAAACCTCCGTTCGACATGACACGTGGCCAGTAAGATTAGTTGTGGCCTGGGTTCTTATTTGTTGAGTATTATTACTGCCGCACTTCCTTATATCATCTCTTAGTCATCTTCATGCTTACTAGAAATTAATTCTCTTAACCCCTTCTTAAATCCTTTTCTTTTTTTAATGTCTATGTGACACGTTTACAGCCATGCCTCTCATGGAATTGTATGAATAAAGCAGCGATTCTCTGTGTCAACAGCAAATAGATACCAGTGATTACTTGAGTGTAACACAAAGAATAAATATTTGTTCTGTAGTAGTTGTGATAATTCATCATTCTCGTGGCAACACTGCAACAATTTCGTCATTTTTTCGTCGTTGGCCACTTTTTTACTGTTGATGTGATTTACTACAATGGTGGGAAAATAAACCCACCGATGAAAGATGCCTCTTTCATTGCATCTTAAGTGGAGGAGGTACATCATGGCATCGATCACCTACAAACAACCACGATTCTGTTAGTAGTAGAAACACAAGTTCAGTGTTGGGCGAGGCATAAAATTACACAATTAATGAAAAAAAGTACCGTATCATCTATCATCTGGCTATATAATAGATCAATGACATGACGACGTTTCAAAATAATCTCGTTCTATAATTCAAATATGGAGCCACTATATTGCACAATAATTTTCATGGTAGTCAGAGTAAGGTGAATTAGGATAATTACAAAAATTCTAAGAGGACAACTTACTCAATATCCCCCGAGGCATAAACATCAATGAATTCATTCACAAGTGTGTTATCTCTCGGCTTCAGCCGACCTTTGCAAATCTAATCACTCTGTAGGAGCTTTTTGATCGGGTCAGCTTCATCTCCCTTCTACATTGATGCCAATATACCAATCTTAGATTCTATACTGTAAAAAGTAGGATCAACGCATACTCACATTCTTCTTCCCCCGTACTATTTTTTTTGTAGGTGCCCTTGGTCTCCTCACGGGCTTCTCATTCCGTTGATGCAGGGACTACGAAAAGACACCTGGATGATGGTCACCATGCCCATTGGTTGCCTCCACCTGAGCTAGGATATCACCTTGCACATCCTCTTCAGGGGCTGCCTTAGATGGCACAGTATCATCTATACTTTGTTGAAGGGGCCTTAGAGCTGGGACATCGACAACAATGTCCACCAAAGTTTTACAAATACTTTCCTTAACATTTTCAGTCTCTTGCACTTCCTCTCTAGGGGCTGCCTGTGGTGGCATGACATCATCCGTCACTTGTTCGACCAGCTTAGGAGGTGTTGCATCAGCGGCAATGTTTTCCAAACTTTGGTGCATATGTTTCGCAACACCGTGAGCCCCTTGCACCCTAGTCAGAAAGAAGGCTCTCATTTCCTCAAGTAGCCACTACTGGATCTTCAATGTAGTGGCAATATCCTGTAGCACAGGCATGTATGGAGCTGATGAGGACGTCTCCTCATCACTGGGTCGGGTCATCATCTGACCGTTACATGCAAAGCTTATAAAATGAAACATTGCTGGTGGTGGCTGCCAACTATATTTTGGAAGCCTGTGCAGTTTAGAAAGTCCAGAAATATTTTGGAAGCAGATACATCTATCTGTAATGAACTTTACAGCTCGGGGTTGGGGGAAGAGAGAGAGGTATGTGGTACGAGACCAATCTAATGCTCTCTATGCAATCTTCTGGTGAAAGCTCTTGCTTTTCTCTCAAGGAAGTTGCAAAATTACAATCCAAACCAAATATGACATTTGAGTGCTAGGAAATAAAAGAAATTTATTGATTTTTTTCCAAACTAGCAAAAGAAATGGACAAAAAGAAAAGAAAACTTCAAGTGAAAACCACAGCTTAAAACCTCTCGGTACTTACCACATGCCAATTCAGACCTGCCAATGCATGTTTTTGAGTTATACGTGAGAGACTATAGGCACATGGAGATTAAAAAAAAAAGTCTGAATCATATTAGCACAGAAACAAAGATAAATTAAAAGCAATGTTCCAGACCCATACTAGCAAAAACAAGAAAAGCACTTAGGCCACGTTTGAATGGGCTTCTAGGGAGATTCCAATGATTGGAATCTCCCGACATGAGTTCAGCCGTTCCAAATGCAACCCTCGGGTGTTCAATTGCGTGCGCATCCGGAATCCGCCAGAGAGAGAACATAGGCACAAGAGCCCCCAAGTCCTCAGCATCGCGAGAAGCTACCCCAGGGCTGCTTCCCAGGCTGCCCAGCGGATTCCAAGAGGGGAAATCCCTCTTTTGACCCTGTCGTCTATCACCATCGACGCCTCACTCACTGTCTGCTGGGTGGTGCTGCCACCGGGTGCCGCCACGAAGGAGCCGTGTGCTGCTGCGCCTCGCCGGGGGACCACTGATGCTGCTGCTGCTGGCCATCACCAGAGCTGTTGTCACCGAGTGCTGCTACCGCCAAGCGCCGCCACCGCCAAGCGCCGCCACCGTGAAGGAGTCAGGTGGTGCTACTGCTGCCTCCAGTGCCTCACCGGGTGACTGCTGTTGCTGCTGCAGAGAAGTGAGAGGGAAGACGAAGGCACTGTTCACCTGTGGGAATGAACAGTGTCACGATTGGGAATGGACAGTTTCCCAATTGAGACATTATTCATTCCCAGGAGAGAGAATGTAGAAATTACTTCTACCCCAAAAAAAGATGATAGAAACTAGAAAGAAGGGCAAAACTGTGTTTTTCTCCTACCCTATTGTTGGATTTGAAACGGTGTGAGCAGGATGATCAAACGTGATTATTTTTTCTTCAAATCTCCCCCTCATTATTACCTGTACGAAGGAACGGATTATAGGAAATCCTTCCTCCTTATGATCCAGACCAAACGCTGCCTTAGTATATTGTGGGTCCTTTTCACGTATTGCTCTACTGACATGAGATGCTCGGGGTTAGGCTCAACACAAAGTGCACGGACTTTGACTCTTCTACAATGCATGCAAAGATGAGACATGCATGGACTTAATAGATCATGCAACCCAACAGCAAATAGTCTAAGTCCAGAATATGCACAGGGTTTGATGTGTATAGATATCAGCACAAAGTGCACGGACTTAATCTTAAAAGCAGAATATGCACGGGGTTAGTCTTCCATGGACCGTGTGAAGGTGTACTCGAACTTCATGTTAAAAATCAAACATGCACAGGGTTTGGCTTCCACGGACTATGTAAAAGCGTGCACGGACTAGCTGAAGGCATGACTGTTCATGCACAGACTCAGCGTAAAACATGCATGGACTTTCATTGCAGAGACTGTTCATGCACGGAGTTTGGATGCAACTCTGTTAGTAAAAAGTCTAAGTCCAAAATATACACAGACCTTATACATGCATGGACTTATGTGGAGACACTGTACATGCACGGACTTAGGACATGCTATTCGGTGGGTTGTGCACGGACCGTGCATGGACTTTCTGAAGTGAAGCTTTGACTCCCTCCCTCCTGACTTCTGGACCGCCACCACACCTGGGGGAGGGGATGGTTGAGAGAGAAAGACATTCAACACCATGGCCTCACCTCTCTTTCATCCCCGCTCCCCTTTCCCACTCCTTCCCAAGGAGTGTTTAAATCTTTCTCCCTATTCTATTCTTCTTCTTTTTCTATGTCTTGCTTTTTTTTGCCCTCACTCGTTGGAGGGTGCCTTTTTTTTCTCTCTCCTTTTTTCTCATCCTTGCTCGCACCACTTGGAGGGTGCTTGCTTTCTGTCGTTGGTCGGGCATACCCTCCTTTTTTCTTCTACTGATACCATCTTTTCCAAACTTCCTGAGTACACAAAGTTAGTCATCCTACTACCTGAGCCAGTTTTCACACTAGGTGGAGTCAGTGGCTCGATTTGGAGCTGCCGACCTTATCCGCATTGAGTTATAAGTTTGTGTTGTATTAGTTTATATATATATAGATACACACATTGTACTACTGGCTATGACCTATATGATGTACAGAGACGTTGATGCAATAAAAAAGAGAGTTACTATCATAATTTATTTCTTACATGTATGGAAGGAGCTCAGAAATAGAACTTTCTCAATGTTACCACGTTCCAAGTCTGAGGGATTGGTGTTCCTTCCATGGTAGATAACCGGTACGCTCCTTTTCCGAGCATCTCGACCACCCGATAAGGGCCTTCCCAATTAGGGGCCATCTTCCCACCGCCTCTAGTGGTCGAGAGGCTTCGACCTTTCTTTGAGCAAAATCTCCTGGTTGGAATTATCTATCTCAGACTCTGGAGTTGCAGTACTGAGTCATGCACCGTTGATATTCTATAGCTCAGATCCGTGTGATTTCACATACTTCATCTGTAAGGTCCAAATTTTCTAACAACTTCTACTCATTTGGCTTGGGTGAGAAGTTGATAAACCGCATGGAAGGGCTGCTAATCTCCAAGGGAATCACAGCCTCTGTGCCATACACCAATTGGAAAGGAGTTTCACTGGTAGCAGCTCTTGTGGTAGTTCGGTACGACCACAATATGCTAGGCAATTCCTCGAGCCAATTACCCTTGGCCTTCTCGAGCCTGGTCTTGATGCCTTTAAGGATAGTTTTATTAGCAGTTTCGACCAGCCCATTAGCCTGGGGGTGGGCTACTAAAGTGAAGTGATTGCGAATGTACAGGTCGGTGCACTTATTCTTAAAATAAGCTAAGTCAAATTGTCGACCATTATCACTCACGATCACTCGGGAGATGCCAAAATGACAAATGATCGACCACCAAATAAAACTCTAAATTATTTCTTCTGTAATTTTGGCGGTGGCTTCAGCCTCGATCGACTTAGAAAAATAGTTGATGGCGATGATGATGAACTTCTCCTGAGCCTGTGACATGGGAAATGGGCCAAGGATGTCGATTCTCCACTGAGCAAAGGGATAAGGCTCGGTTAGGGTCACGAGGTTCGAGGCTGGCTGGTAGACTAGATGGTTGAATTGCTGGCATCGATCACATTTTCAAATGTAAGTCGAACAGTCATGTTGGAGAGTGGGCCACCAGTAGCCTTGTCACAGCAGGATCCTTGCAATCGACCGTCCCCCTTGGTGCACATCGCAGATGCCTTCGTGGACTTCTTCAATTGCTCGGGGAGCTTCTGGAGCATTGAGACACTTGATGAGTGGACTGGTAAAGGTCCTTCGGTATAGGGTCTCATCTAAGAGGATGAAATGTCAAGCTTGATACTTTAGTCTTCGAGCTTCTCGAGGGTCGGCAGGGTCTTGGGAGTCTCGAAGCCAAGATATATACGGGGTCCGCCAGTAGCCAGGTGATATTTGCACAACGGTCACGAGCTCGGTTTCTATGCTCGGTCGTTCTAATTCCTCAAGGAGGACCGACCGGGTGCCTTCTGGGTTGATGGAGGAGGCCAAGCGAGAGAGGGCATCTGCTCGGAAATTTTCTTCACAAACTATCTGGATTACCTAAAAACTCTCAAATAGTTGGGCTATTTCTTTCACCAGCTGGAGGTACTTGATCATTTGGGTCTCTTAAGCTTCGTAGTCCCCATTGATCTGACTAGCAACTAATTGGGAGTTGGTGTGAATTCTGACTAGCTCGGCTCCCAGGCGCCGCGTCATCCTGGCCCCAGAGATGAGACCCTCATACTCAAAGACGTTGTTGGAAGCTGGGAAGCTGAATTTTAGCACGTATTGTAGCTCTGCTCCTTCTGGGGATCTGAGGAGGATACCGGCACCATGGCCAGCTGTGTTGGAGGAACCATCAACAAATAGGTCCCAAGTGGAGCCAGGTGTTGATAGGCATGCTTCCTCAGTCAGGACAGTGCTCTCTATAATGAAGTATGTGAGGGTCTACCCCTTGATGGTCATGCAGGGACGGTAAGAGATGTCGTAGGTTCTGAGTAGTATGGCCCACTTGACGAGGTGACCTGAAGATTCAGGAAGTGCCAAGATCTTCTTCAGGGGCTCACTAGTCAGCATCACGATGGAGTGTCCTTGGAAGTAGGGCCGGAGGTGCTTAGCCGATGTCACCAACGCTAGCACGAGTTTCTCGATTGTGGGGTACCTTCTTTCAGCCTCGAGGAGCACCTTGCTGATGTAATACACAGGCTTCTATATGCCTCCATCATCTCAAACTAAGACCAAGCATACTGTGGAGGGAGTCATTGAGAAATAGAGGTATAGCGTCTCTCCAGGCACAAGCTTCGATAACATTGTAGGTGAAGCTAGAAATTTCTTTAGCTCGATGAATGCCTTCTGGCACTCATTATCCCAGGTGAAGGTGGCAGATGCCAGCTTGGGTCCCCTTAGCAATTTAAAGAAGGGCAGGCATCGCTCTACCACTTGGGATAGAAAATGGTTGAGTACAACAATTCTCCCAGTCAGGCGCTGAACATCTTTGATACAAGTGGGTGGCCACATGTCCAGGATGGCTTGGACCTTGTCAGGATTTGCCTCGATCCCTCACTGAGTTACCAAGAACCCCAGGAACTTTCTAGACCTAACCTAAACAGCACACTTAGCTGGGTTAAGCTTCATATTATATCTCTAGAGAGTGTTAAAGGTTTTGGTCAGGTCGGTGAAATGGTCCTCGGCCTTGGGTGTCTTGACGAGCATATCATCAATATAAGCCTCGACATTCCACCTAATCTAGTCTTCGAAGATGTGGTTAATCAACAGTTACCCCCCAATGGGAGCACGAACGCTCTTCAAGCCCTCAATGCCAAACTAGATAGCCTCATAGACCCAATGAGGACCCAGGCGGCCAGGGAAGAGAAGTTACAACTCCCCCAGGAGAGCCCCCCCGTGGAGGTGCCTCCCTGCAAACCGTCGGGGGCCGTTTCACCCTCCGGGGGCGGCGGCTCATTCGCAGCCGGTCGGGAGGGCCATCGCACACCCCTCCCCGGGAGAAAGAAGCTTCCTCCACCCCGAGGAGGGAGAAGTCTGGAGTGCGTCGGCCGTTTCGGAAGATCGATGCCCCCGAGGGGCGCCAGGGCAGCTTGCAAGAATGCCCCCACAGCCCCTCGACCCAACAACAACCGGAGCAGTCCCTCCAGCTTCGAGACTTTGAGAAGCGTTTCGCAGAGCAAGAGCGCACCCTCCGCGCTCTACAGAAGACCTCTACTGTGGAGGACGAGGAGCAATCACTATTGTCCGACCATGTCTTGAAGGCCGAGATCTCCCCCAGGATCTCACTCCCAACCTTCAAGTCATACGACGGCCAGGGAGATCCAGTCGACCACTATGACAGCTTCGATGCCCTAATGACCCTGCATGGGGCATCCGATGCCATCAAGTGCCAAGCATTCATGACCACCTTGGTCCACGGTGCTCAGGCTTGGTTCCGAGCCCTCGCCCCCGGTAGCATCCGTGACTTCTGACAGTTCGGGTGAGTGTTCAAGGAAAGGTTCACCGACAATGCTCCTTCCCAGTCAGTAGCGGGACTCTTGGTCCTTAAACAGGAATAGGGGGAGAAACTTCGGGCCTACATTAACCGATTTAAATTGGAAGCCCAGCGTATCCCCTGCCTGGATGTTGCCTCGGCTATCACCGAGCTGACCGGAGGCACCCATGACGAGAACCCTCAGCGCCAGCTGGTCCATCATCCCCCTACCTCCCTCGCCGAGTTAGTGACCCTAGCCCTACGTCACGCAGAGTGTGAGGAAGTCCTCAGCGCTTGACACAGCACGACGGGCTCGGGACGGGAGGGGGGCAAGAGGCGACCGTTCGAGCAAGGCTCTGGCTCTGGCCAAGGAAAGAGTCAGAACCAGGACGGAGACCACAAGGAGCCCTCTCGAAAATACGAGTGGCACACTCCCCTGACTGCCCCCGTCTACGAGATTTATAAAGATATCAAGGGCTTGGGCCTCCTCCGCCAACCCGAGCCTATAAAGGCAAAGCACTACAACCGCCACAAGCATTGCCTGTTTCCTAGCGACCATGGGCACCACACCGGCGATTGTCATCAGCTCCAGGATGAGATCGAGCGTCTTGTCCGCCAGGGGCATTCATCCCAGTACGTGTCCTAACAAAAGAAGGACATTGTCGCCCCCCGGGAAATTGACAATCTCCCCCGCAGAGGTCAAGACTTTTCGAGAAGGATTCATTCACCTCTCCCTCTGAATCCGGCGCACCTAAACTAATAGTAAGGTCCAAACTGGTGGTGATATATGTAAGTCGGCTAAGGCACGAAGCCTTTTGCTGATAAAAGTGTGCTTTTGTTGACGTGGGAATAAAGTCAACACAAGGGAGAAGGTTTAAGCACCGATCTGGATGTAAGGTCTAGGTAGGTGATGATGTATATGAGTCGGCTTGGGCACAAATCCTTTTGCCAATAGAAATGCATTTTCATTGGCATGGGGATAACGTCAATGCAAAGAGAAAGATTAAGCACCGATCCGAATGTAAGCTTTAGACCTATGATGTATGTGATTTGACTATGGCATGAAGCCTTTTGCAGATAAAAATGTGTTTTCATTGATGTGGGGATAACGTCAATGCAAAGAAAAGAGTTTATGCATCGGTTCAGACGTAAGGTCCAAGTCGGTGATGTATGTGATTTGGCTAGGGCATGATGCCTTTTGTCGATAAAAATGCATTTTTGTTGACTTGAGGATAACGTCAACGCAAAGAAAAAGTGTTTATGCACCGATTCAGACGTAAGGTCCAAATCAGTAGTGGTATATCGACCCAGTGGGTCAATGTCAAAATTATCATTTGTGTATTGTTTCTTTTCTTTTATCATAGTACACCAGTTAGCTCATCAAGGGAGGGCAAGGCCGCGTGCTACAATTTGAGGTGCTTCCCATTAAGAGGAGAGAGCTGAACTACCCCCTTATGGTCCACTAGGACATAGGCACCTCCCTCATAGACTCGATGGATGACATATGGGCCCACCCAATTTTCTGTTAGCTTCCCCTTGGGGTTGGATGCCATCACTTATTTTCTTTTGACCATAACCAGATCACCTTTCTTAAATTCTCGTTCTTTGACCAGCTTGTCAGAAGCACGAGCCATGCGAGCTTGGTATAGCTGTATATTTTGTTATGCCTAGAGTCGTCTCCCTTCAAGTTCAGCGAGTTCCTATAGTCTTCTTTCTATGTTTGTTCAATCACTGTTGGCCAGGCCTTGTTGAATGGCGACCCACAAGGATGGAACCTTCATCTCGATTGGCACTATTGTCTCTGACCCATACACCAGGGAAAATGATGAACAGTCGGTTGGGGTTTTACAAACCGTACGGTAGGCCCATAGTGTCTCATACATCTTTTCTTCCCAGTCTTTTCTTGCTAGTGCTGACCGTCTTTGCCAGCAAGGTACACAGCGGCAAGCCCATTGGCCTGAGGGTTATAAGGAGTTGAAGTCCTCCAATCTATCTTGTATTTGTCGGCTAGCCAGTAAACCTTCTAGTTTTTAAAGGGACTGTCATTGTCAGAGATAATTCGACTAGGGACACTGTTGAGTTCGGTGCGATGGATTTAGAGGGGATGTAAATGACGTCATGGCCTTTATGGCATGGCGGGACTGGGTCCCGACCCGAACCACATAATCTCTGACGAAGTCAGATCGAGCGCACCATGGGTTTCTACGAAGCCCGAATAAATTGTCACCTCGGTGACTGGCACGCCCACGCGCTTAACAAAACCAACAAATGAATAAACCAACCGATTCAATAAGAAAGTGCGTCCACAAGTCTGGCACGTCTGGTGGGACCCATCCACCTTTCATCTCTTTACCGAAAATAGGGGCTTCGCGGCCCCCTTCTTGTAATACTAATTAGTTTATCTTCACAAATGCAGAAAAGTGAAGCACTTTCAACTTCAAGAATGGCGGTGGCATTGAGAGCCACGTTAGGGATGGCTATCTCACCATCCCCCTCTGCTTCGGGAGCTTCCCTCCTGTCGTGGGCTTTCCTAACTTTTTGGGGGTGGCCTTCGTCAACATTTTGGACGTAGAAGCATCCGACAAGCCCAAGACTGATGTCCCCATCTCGACTATCACCGAGACTGCCGTCGGTCGGGCTGTGGCCCGAAACAGCGGCAACACCCCGTCAAGCACGTTGGGTTGCCACGTGCACCACATGCACTAGACCGCCGGCCCATCACACCAGGGGTCAGCATCCCATCGAAGGAGGTGCCGGAAGAACAATGTTGGGGTTGCTACGCCAAGACCCCGAATCTCTAACTCCGGCAAGTCTGTGACTGTCGGAACCATCCGGGTCCATTTAAATGGGCAAAGGTCCGAGGCCAGCCCGGACCGGATAGTGCCAACCATCCCAGTCTGCAATTCTTTCCAAGGGCTGGAGAAGATAAAGAAAGGAAAGGCACCCGTCACTCCGGTCGCCGCACCAAGAGACACGTTGACTCACAAGCCGGCGAAACTGAGGCAGGTTTGGGTTCCCAAGGAAGCCCAACCCGTGGCACCTGTGTAGGCAGGGCCCAGCCGCTCCCGCTGTCCAAGGGGGCGAGGAGACGAAAGGGTCAAGGTGATGGCCACGACCCATCAATCGGCAGCCGCTGCACCGGGACTGCCCAAAAATGCCCATCGTCGGCGTCATAGGCGCCGTCACCATGCTGATCGCCCGGCGTACGTATATCATGCTCGTCCTGATGACATCACCGACACTCAACTACCGCTTGCTCTCCCCGACCGGGAATGGGAGGGAATCGAGCAGGCCATGAGAAACTACCTCTGGGGCCCGGGTAGTACTCCCTTGGGTCGCCAGAGATTGCTGGGGGCAGTGGCCTCCGCCTTCCAAGAAGAAGAGGAAGCTCGGCCCCTGCCTAGCGCAGAGTCAAGGAACCAGTCGAAAGAGCGACGCCAGTCCCTTGTGCGGGAGGAAGCGCCATCCCGACGGTCGGTTTTCGACAGGCTGGTGTTCCCGAGCTGACACCTATCGGCTAGATCCAAAAGGAACCGATGAGGGATTTACCTACCCTTGGATTTTCTTTTGGGTACTACCCTTGACTCATTATTCCTGTCTTGATTGACTTGTCCTATAGAAGAAGAAGAAGCTAAAGAATGTATAGGAAAAGACCCCTCAGCAGAGGGGTAAAGAAGGTCGCTCAGAGGACCTTAGATGAGAGGCCCGTAAATCGTGGCACACTCGTGGGAGATGCAGGAGGTCTACTCAAAGAAAATGCGCTGTTGAGGAGTTTGAAAAATGACATTTTTTGTTTTCATTTTCAATGACAAGACAATTAAAAGAAATTGGAGAATGAGAAGGGGGAATTATAGTTAAGGGGTTGGGTGCTCGTAGAGCAAATCATGATTGAACATTTTATGTAGGTCGAACAGCCCGTGCAGGAATGTGACTAAAGATGGGGTCCTGGGAAGATCATCAGACAACCGTCTGGCCTAGGAGGAAGTTAGCAACAGAGGTTGAAGAGAATGAATGGAGAAAATGACAGAAAGTGATCCATCAATGGTAACGTCCTCTTGGCGGGGATGGATTGGAGTTTTGGCAACAATCGTGGCATCTCCTGGTATATCAGAGATCAAAAGTAGCCCTTCTAGGTGTGGAGGTGAGAACATCCTTAGTGTGATGGAAACATCCTATATGTCAAACCATTTGTACCACTCACACTATGGGTCGTCAACCTTCCCTCTTTTAAAAGTCCTCGAGCATCCCTCAGCCAAATATGCAACTTGTGACCACCCATGTGTTTCTTGTGAGTAGTCCCCCATTTGCACAATATGCCCCTTTCTAAAATGAGAATATAGGGACCATGTAAGGGGCTTCCCATCTGCTTCCACTGGCCCTTCGAAGCCCAGGCTGACTCCAAAGATTATTCTTGTCTTCCTCACCGGCCTCAGCCTCCCCTGCAATTGTGCCCCTAAACCTTTGCTCTGTTGGTAGCCCATGTTTATCATAATCTCCCATCCCTTCGAATGGGGAGGGAGACGTGGCGTTGGTGCAGGATGCGGCTTCTCTTGTGTTGATGGGGCACGACAGGGGTCACACACATCCAACAGTGAAAGGATGGGCCTGTGGGTCGGCCAAATAGAGGAAAAGGAAGTGGTAATAACATCTATTATAGGAAGGATGGGCATGCTAAACACCATGACAATTTGCCCCTTGTACGGAAACTTCAAACATTGATGGTTGGTAGAAGGGACGACATTCATTGCCTCTATGTAGGGGCGGCCCAGTATGCCCTTGAATGCCGGGTCCATGTCCAGAATATGAAATTCTGTAGGAACTACAATAGTACCCACTTCTATATCAAGAGTGATCATCTCCTTCGGCGGCCTTTTGCTGTTATCATATGTTGTGACCGTGATCACCGAGAGGTAGCTCCCAAAGCGTAGCACTTTGCCCTTCATGGCACTTAGTTCACACACTTTCGGCTAGGGTATAGCTCTGATACCATTCTGTCACACCCCGTACTCTATACCATCGAGGTATTGTCCGCTTTAGCCTACCGACCTCACGGTTTTATCCCTTTCTTATAGTGATCGGCTCCAGAATGGAGGACTTCCCGGGCAGGTCACCCATCTCGGTACTACTCTCCATTAAGCACGCTTAACTTCGAAATTCTTTTCAAGAACTGAGCTGATACTTCAAAAGACACCTCAGTGATATAGAGTACAACTTAGCTATATTTGAGGGTGTTACAAAACTAGTTTCGACCCTTGCCATCATCGGCAAGACCGGTTGGCATCTCCTTAACTTGAACCTTTCGTCCTCGTTAATGAATAAATAATACCTTTACTTTGGCATTTAACCAATGTCGATGAACAAAGCATGTTTGACCCTTGTCATCATCGGCAAGATCGGTCAACTCTTCCCTTAACCAGGACCTTTCGTCCTCATTAATGAACAAACATACCTTTGTTTCGGCATTTAACCCATGTCGATGAACAAACCAATTTTGACCCTTGTCATCATCGGCAAGACTGGTCCGCATCCACTTAACTTGGACCTTTTGTCCTCATTGATGAACAAACATATCTTTGCTTCGACATCTAACCAATGTCGATTAACAAACTAGTTTCTTCCCTTGTCATCATCGGTAAGATTGGTCGGCATCCCCTTAACTTGGACCTTTCGTCCTTGTTAATGAACAAACATATCTTTGCTTTGACATCTTACCAATGTCGATGAGCAAACCAGTTTCGACCCTTGTCATCATCGGCAAGATCGGTCAACTCTCCCCTTAACTTGGACCTTTCATCCTCATTAATGAACGAACATATCTTTGCTTCGACATTTAACCAATGTCGATGAACAAACTATGCTTGACCCATGTCATCATCGGCAAGATCGGTCAACTCTTCCCTTAACTTGGACCTTTCGTCCTTGTTAATGAATAAACAATACCTTTGCTTCAGCATTTAACCAATGTCGATGAACAAACCATGTTTGACCCTTTTCATCATCGGCACGATCGGTCAACTCTTCCCTTAACCTGGACCTTTCATCCTCGTTAATGAACAAACATACCTTTACTTTGGCATTTAACCCATGTCGATGAACAAACCAGTTTCGACCCTTGTCATCATCGGCATGATCAGTCGATGTTCCCTTAATTTGAACCCTTCGTCCCTGATGGTAGATAAACCTACCCCTACCTCAGCACTCAGCTCATGCCTGTTCTGACATCAGTTCTCTAAATCAAGTCAAAAAAAAAAAGGAGAGAGGCTTAAAATAGAGGTGCCTCGTCGTCCTTACCCAGCCACGCTGAGTAAGGTTTCCATCGCCCTCTCTTCCCCTCTCTTGCTCTCTCGGTGGATTGACCACCCCGAGACTTCACAGGAATTGTGGGAGGCGCCCTTGGCGAGCCCGAAGCGCGAGGAGATCGGCGTTGCCATCGTGGAGGCGACGGTGGAGCGTGGAGGTGGATAACTGCGAGTGAAGGGAACGGCCTCCTCGAGTTGAATGGTGAGGATTCTGCATTCTCATCTTGAAACATGAAGGGGGATGGATTCCTCTTCGCCTTAGGATCGTTTTCATCCCACTTGCATCCCCATTGTCTTATGTTTTCTTATGTTTTGAGCAAAATTTTATGAACATAGTCATTTATGTTTTAAATCCCTCCATGACCATTGTCGTTATGTTTTGGATGAATAAATGGTGTGGGATGGATGTGGCAAAGCATGGAACAGGTTAAAAGTTAGTTTCCCATTGATTTGAATCGATTGGGAGGGGGCTCCATTGAGTTACCCACGTTTTCGGCTCTCAGGGAGGAACATGGTCCTTCCAAAGACCATTTTCAAGATGGTGTATGGCGGTGGACCTTAGCGGTCTTACCCTAGACTATTTTCGGAGAGTAGCAGCCCTTCGATAGACCGTTTGTGGACCTTAGCGGCCCATAATATGACCGTGAAGACCCTTGACCCTATAAGGCAGTGTGAGCCTCGCGGCCCAATCCTAGACCATTTGTATCATGTAGTGGCCAATCGTATTATGGTTTGTGACCCTTTAGCGGCCCAGATTATGACCGCATGAGCACTTTAACTCTGTGAGTCAGTTCGAGCCTAGCGGCACTTATATGGACCATTTATGGTTGTTTGGCGGTCAGTCGTTCAACCATTTGTGACTGTAGCGGCCCTATAGTAGGCCATTTGTTTCCTGTAGATTTTAAATTCAATCATATTCATTTAATTTTATGTTTAATGATGCATGTTCGCCATGTTTAAATATTTTTATAAATTATGGCACATTTTTTATATCCCAATAGAACCATTTTCTCTTTCCTTGTGATGGAACCATTAGTCGTAGCCCGATGACCTTTAGTGTCAGCCCACCTGGGAGAGGTGGCGGGGTGGTCCTGTTGTACAGTTTTTAAGCTGGTTTCCGTGGGCCCCTTTGCTTGGCAGTAGCGTCCTACTGGGGGGGAAAACAAGCTAGAGGCTTGGCTCAAGCCTTTGAGCCTATGTGTGCACACATGGTCAGGGGCTTGGACTGACACTGACGAGTGTGACCCTGACTAGTTCTTGACTTGGTTACTGTTATGTATCTCACTTGCCATGTTCCAGGCTAGAGGAGATACTTAAGATGCAGTATAAGTCATTAGTGGACGCGTTTAGATTCTCTTTCTAGCGGTCCTTTCGCTCTCCTGTCACTTGAAAATGTTAAATTTTATTCTATTAGCTAAACCGAAAAATTATATTCCACCGGAAGAATCTTATGACCAACTCTCCCATCACTTCTCTTAGTGCTATTGCTTCCGCCGATCTGGAGAAGTAATCTGTAGCTGCCAAGATATATTTGCACCCTGATGAAGATGCTGGTAGCAGCCCCACTACGTTCGTGCCCCATTGAGCGAACGGCCAGCTTGGTACGGTGGCAATCTCCTTGACATGTTGGCGTGCTCTTGATATTTCTGGCAAGCTTTGGCAAACTTGCAGTAGTCATCAAACATGTAGGGCCAATAATAGCCCAATTTTTTTATTTCAATTTTCATTTTCGGGCCGGCCTGGTGCGCTCTGGCTGACTCGGCATGGACTTCTTGCATTACTTGCCCGACTTCTAGCGAAGACAGGCAACAGAGTAGAACTTTCTTTTGATCATTCGCCATTATCCAGAACAAGGTTTCGTTCCACATCTCATAGGAGTCTTTGACCCGTAGGAGCTTCATTCTTTGTTCTTTTTCCTTCGGGAGCTGTTGGTGCTGGAACCAACGTAGGAGGTGCTCCCGCCAATCGGGCTGTTGAACCTCTTCTACAGCTACCGCTTCATTTTCTTGTTCATCAGCCCGAACCTCTATTACACTAGGGACCTGTCATCGATTGATTACTGTTATATTCAAGCTTATATCTGGCGGTATTGCCAAAGAACTAGCCAGCTAAGCGAGGGCATCTGGCTGGGCATTCTATCCTCGATTGATATGCCTGACTTTGATGAAGTAGAACCTCGCCATGAGTGCCAGCTGGTAATAGGGTAGGAGCTCTTGCTTCCGCACATCAAACTCTCCTTCCAACTGTTTTATAACTAGCATGGAATCCCCGAATGCTTCCAACATCTAGATCTCCATGGACAGGGCAATTTGTAACCTGATTATCAGGGCTTCATATTCTACTTCATTATTGGTGCATGGCTTGTTTATCGAACAAGATGTATAGATGACTTCTCCTTTCCGAGATTTCAGGACTATGCTTGCCCCTACTCTAACTCTGGCTGATCCAGTAGCTGGGGTATCAATTCTAGATGCGCCATCAAAGTATAGCTGCCACACTAAGGGCTGCACTTGACTGACTTCCAGGGTTTCATCTTCAGGGAGCTCTGGTTCTAGCGGGCAGTCTTCAGGCACTGGATGCTCAGCAAAGAAGTCTGCGATGGCTTGGCCCTTAACGGCCCTTTGCGACACATAGGAGATATCAAACTCCATAAGGATCACCGCCCATTTGCCCAGATAGCCTTTGAGTGCTGGTTGGGACATGTTGTATTTTAGCAGATCCACCTTGGATATTAGTCAAATTTCATACGACAACATGTAGTGTCGGAGCTTCTTGACTGCAAAGACCAACGCCCGGCAGATCTTCTCAATGTAGGTGCTCTGATGAAAGCCCATTTCCAAAGCAACTAAAGAAGACAAATCCAGTTGACCCTGCCATAAGTCTTCTCAAAGTCCAACTTAAGAACCACACCCCTCTTCCTCTGTTGTTTCATAGCATACAAACATTCATAGACAACAATGAAGTTCTCCTGGATACGCCTACCCATGATGAAAGCCCCCGGTGCCCATTGACCAAATCAACCATCACCCTATCAAGTCTCCTGACCAAGAACCTACGTGATGATTTTATAGGTACCATTCAGCAAGCTAATGGGCCTAAAATCTGCCCAGTCCTGAGCACCCTTCTTCTTAGGGATCAAGACCAAGAAGGTTTTGTTGATATCCCTCGAGTGGGCCCTACCCTCCTGGAATTACCTAAGTGCACCAAGGAGGTCCTTGAAAATATCCCAACAATGCTAAAAGAACATCATCGGAAAACCATCTGGCCCAGGTGCTTTGTCCCCTACAAGAGAGAAAATCGCTTGTCAAATCTCCTCTTCCTAAAAGGGGCCAGCAAGAGCCTCACTATCTACCGAAGAGACGTGTGGAAGCAAGTCATCTGCAAAGTCAAACCTGCCCTACTGCTCTTCTAAGAAAAGCCTACTAT